>WNGS01161972.1:76132-87438 GCA_020271785.1 Procambarus virginalis
ATCATACGGCATATCTAGCTTTCCCTCTTTTTTCTTTTTAACGAGAACAGTATCTCCAACCTTTATGAATTGTTCCTTTGCACGTTGATCATGAGCATTTTCATTTTGCCCTTGGCTAGTGCATCCTTCTGAGCGAGACGTTTATCCGTTACCTTTGCTGGCATGACAGGTAGTGCGATTCTCATAGGACGTCCAAATAAAAGTTCGCCAGGCGACTTGCCCAGTGTTCCATGCGGTGTTGCACGGTAGTTCCTGAGAAAAGCATACATAGCTTGTTTCCAGGATCGTCCTTCGGCATGAGCACAGCGTACAGCTTTCATGAGAGGTTGCATGAATCTCTCGACTTCTCCATTTGCTTGGGATGTAGTGGCATCACACGGCGGTGTTTGAATCCAATATGCTCAGCAAAGTTGACAAAGTCTTGTCCATTAAATGGCGGTCCATTGTCCGTCTTGACAACTTCAGGAATGCCAAAGTTTGAAAAGATCTTGTCGAGTTCGGGATGACAGCCTTTGCAGATGTGGAAGTGATGATTTCTACTTCTGGATAACGTGAGTGATCATCAATGACTACCATCAAGTACTCTCCAGTTGGTAGCGGTCCACAGAAGTCCATCGATACTTCCATCCATGGTGCAGCAGGTAGTGGTGAAGGTTGTAGAGGTGTTGGTCTTGAAGTATCCACTGCAGCTTGGCAAGGGACACAGGCATCATGCATGTCCTTAGCTTGACGATCAATGCCAGGAAACCACACCTTTTCTCGTAGCAGCTGTTTGGTCCTTACAAGACCTTGGTGTCCTTGATGTGCAAGCTTCAGAGCACGTTGCTGGAGAACAGCTGGAATGACGATACGAGTACCTCGCAGCACGGTGTCGCGTTGTTGCGTAACACTTAATTCTGTCTGGATGCGTTCAAGTGCTTTGAATGCATCTTGGTCAACTCCTGAGGGTGGGATGCGTGGAAACTTTTTCTTAGTCAATGCATCCACTGTTGCTTGCAGAGTTGGGTCCTCTAGGGTTGCAGTACGGATTTCATCAAGAGTGAGAGCCTTAGGGACTGCATCACAGGTTACAGAGTGTACATATTCCTCGGCAACTTGCTGATGCTTGGTGATGGTGAAACTGTTGGCAGGATGTCGACTGATGTAATCAGCGGGATTGCCTGCACCTGGCTTGTATTTCACCGTAAAGTTGTATGGTTGCAGACGAAGAGCCCATCTCTCAATGCGAGCTGGTGGTTTGGACTTTGGATTATTGAAGATGGTCTCCAACGGTTTGTGGTCAGTGACTATCGTGGTAAAGGGTGCACCAAGCAGATACACATTGAAGTGTTCACAGCCCCATACAAGAGCAAGAGCTTCCTTCTCTGTCTGACTGTATCGTTGCTCAACATCTGTGAGAGAACGGCTGGCATAGGCAATTACTACTCTTGAATCTGGTTGACCAGGTTTGTGTTGGGCTAACACAGCACCTAAACCAACAGGACTAGCATCCACCGTTAACTCAGTGTCCATTGATGGATCAAAGTATGCAGCAGTCGCATTTTCTACTAGTGCATCTTTCACAGCATCAAATGCATTTTGCTCGACATCGCTCCAGTACCATGATGCATTTTTCTTCAGGAGCTCACGTAGAGGCTTCGTAATGGTAGCAAAATCTGGAATGAAGCGAGAACAGTAGTTTGCCATTCCCAGAAAACTATGTACTTCAGTGGATGTTGAAGGAGGTGCAGCATTCTTGATATCTGCAACTTTCTTAGGATCTGGAGATAGACCTTTGTCACTAAGTACATGTCCAAAGAATTCAATTTTATGTTGATTGAACTCACACTTTGCTCGGCTTAGCGTCAAATTCTTTTCTCGTAAGCGTTGCAATGTTGCACGAAGAGCTTTGTCGTGTTCAGCTTGGGTACGGCCATAAACAATGATGTCATCAGACATGTTGTCAGCATTAGGTATATCTTGCAATACCTGGCTGATGATGTGCTGGAATACTTCAGCAGCACTGTTAATACCAAAACTCAGGCGCTTGTACCTATACAGACCTCGATGTGTCGTAAACGTTGTGATGAATCGACTCTCATCATCAAGTTCAAGCTGATGATAGCCCTTGTTTAAATCTAACTTGCTGAATACAGTTGCACCATTCAAGCGGTAAATCATATCATCTACAGTGGGTGTAGGATGGCGTTCACGCATTATTGCCTTGTTGGGAACACGCATGTCTACACAAATGCGTATCTCATCTGGATTCTTCGGCTTTGGTGGAGTGACAATTGGGCTTACCCATGGTGTTGGGCCTGTTACCGGTTCAATGATATCTAGTTCTATCAGCCTATCCAGTTCGGCATCGACTTTCTTGCGAGTATGGAATGGTTGTCGGCGATGTGGTTGGGCAACTGGAATTACATCTGGGTTGATATGCAGATGTACCTTGCTATCAGTATAACAACCTATGGATTTAAACCGATCAGAAAATTCAGCAACAATAGCATCAACATTGTTTGCAGATTCCACTGCTACAGCATTAGAAAGCTGAAGTAGCCCCAATTTGGTTGAAGTCTTGTAACTGAGTAAAGACTCCTTTGCATTCCTAACAACATGGAATGTAGTAATGAGCATTGCATTCTTTGACTTAATCTCTGCAGTGAAAGTTCCAATCACTGGTAAGGCTACCTTTGAAGCATAGGCAGTGGCTTTGCCATTATAGTTTTCAAGCTTTGGGAACTGTTTTTTAAATTTTTCATAGTGGCACTCAGCAATGGTGTCAATGTTTGATCCAGTGTCAATGAGAATTTTGAGACAAATGCCAGCAATGTATACTATAGTCTCTGGGTTGTTTGGAAGATCATTCCATTCTGTGATTGCTTGTACTCCATAAATATAATCACATTCACTGTCATCTGAGACTGGTTGTAATGAAATGTTGTCTTGTATATTATTAACATTCTTGATTTGAGGTGCAATATTGTGTTTGCCACCTCGACTCCTATGACTTGATCCTCGTACATTGCTTTTATTTATTGATTGTGGTTTCTTTAGTGCGGAACGACACATAGCACCAAAATGATTTAGTTTTCTACACTCATAGCACTTCTTACCTTGTGCAGGACAAACATTATCTTGGTGTGGGTAGTCTCCTCCACAATTGTAACATTTATTATTGACAACCTCTGATGTGAGTCGTTGTGACTGCTTGAGTCTTGTTCCATGACTCCAGTTGTGATGTGGTTCTCGGCTCAATTTAATGTTAGGTTTGGCATGATATCTTCTATGATCATGGTGTACTCCCTGAACCTTACATACTTCTTGACTGTTAGTAACAGTGGCAGAACCGTTGTTGGCACTGCACTCCATGGCACGAGCATCACGTGCAGCATCTTCCATTCGACGAGCCATATCCAGTATCTTGTTAAGAGAACTTTCATCATCAACAAGTTCTAGAGCTCTTCGACGAAGACGTGTAGATGTGCATGTTTCAATTATTTGCTGTTTGATTTCGTTGTCAACATCAGCAAACTCACAGTGGGCTGCTAAACCCTGCAGACGTGTATGGTATTGATCAACAGTTTCATTAGAGAGTTGTTTTGCTCTCCTGAAATGCATAATTTCCATAGCAGTATTTTGCCTTGGTTTGAAATGCTCAGTTAATTTGGCCTTGGCAGTGTCATAATCTTTGGCACCACCAGTATCTTTCAGTGTATCAAAGATATCACAAACTCTATCACCTGCATAATGAAGCAGAAAGGCACGCTTTCTTTCAGCACTTTTGATGTCAGAAACTATCAACAAATTTTCAAACCTTTTAAGCCATTTGACCCACCTCTGTGACAGGTTTGTCTGGTCACAGTCAGGATCAAATGCAGGAAACTGAGGTATATTTGCCATTTTTACTGAATAAATTTAAACTTATCACTTAAAATGTTCCTCAGAATATATAACACTTACTGCACTGTATATGTTATTCAAGAATTCACTGTAATTACTTTAATTTTGCAAAGCACACAAGCATTTTAATGCAAAAGTTCACAACAGTGCACAACACAGCAGCAACTGACTTCTTACCTAGCCCTTGTGTACATGTGTTGTTCCTACTCACAGCAACACAGCAGTTGTTAGCAGTTGGTACAGCAATTGGCAGCAGTTGGCAGCAGTAGGCAGCAGTAGGCAGCAGTAGGCAGCAGTTGGTACAGCAGTAGGCAGCAGTTGGCAGCAGTAGGCAGCAGTAGGTTCACAGCGTGAAGAATTTGTAGCACGGAGCGTCGTTTCGTAACCAAAACATCAGGTTTTGTACACTGCATCAAAGCGTCGTTTCGTACACAGCGTCGGCAGATTCCTCTCACAGCAACACTCAGCACAGCTTGGGTAGCACACAGCATTGGCCAGCACACAGCAACGGCCAGCACACAGCAACGATCAGCACACAGCAACAGTCAGCACACAGCATGGGGTTGCATACAGCATCGGGTATGGTGCTCACAGACAGCTTCTCCTTCCTCCTCTAGGCGAATCAGCATGCTCCTTCCTTGTGTTTTGTTGAACAAAATACCTGCGTTCCCAGTTCATCGTCGTCGCCAGTGTGGTGTCTGTGTATAGCTGAGATAGTCTTGGTTGTAAGGTTGAAGTAAAGTCATTCCTGGTTACTGACTTTAATACTTAAACAACTACATGATAGAGTAGCTCCCAAGCTTGGCAGGCGTCCTGTGTGCTGTTTACCTTCTCTCTTGGCGTCCAGCCGCCGCACATAGAAAACGGATGGTACCATTTACTGTGAACATGACAATCGGGATGTTAGGTTTTCCTGCCATCTGACATGTATGACACTGTTGCACATAACTTTTTACATCTTTAACCATACCTGGCCAGTAGTAGTCTTGTCTGAATCCGTGATAGGATTTGTTAAAACCATAGTGAGAAAGCGCCCTGTGGGCCAGGTGTAGAATGCACAAGATTACCAACTGAGTGCCGGAGGGGGATGGAAAGAGCCTCGGCTACCATCCTCTTTTGCCCGGTCGTGTTGGTCGAGCGGTTAAGGGTTCCTGTATGTCAGCAATGTGCTCCTGGTAGTATGGGTTCGAGTCACTTCTAGGGTGTGAGTTTTCAGTTGCATATAGTCCTGGGGACCATTCAGGCTTGTTTATATTCGTGTTCCTCACGTGTGCCCCAATGAATGAGGTGATTTGATAATAAAATACCATGCCCAAGAATACCAATCGAGTGCCAGATGGGGGATGGAAATTGCCTCGGCTACCATCCTCTTTTGTCCGGTCGTGTTCGTCGAGCAGTTAAGGGATCCTGTACACCAGCAGTGTGCTCCTGGCAGTATGTGTTCGAGTCTCTTCTGGGGTGTGTGTTTTCAGTTGCATATAGTCCTGGGGACCATTCAGGCTTGTTCACATGTGTGTTCCTCACGTGTGCCCCAAAGAATGAGGTGATTTGATAAAATACCATGCCCAAGATTACCAACCGAGTGACGGTGGGGAGATGGAAATAGCCTCGGCTACCATCCTCTTTTGTCTGGTCGTGTTGGTCGAGCGGTTAAGGGATCTTGTACGCCAGCAGTGTGCTCCTGCCAGTAAGGGTTCGAGTCACTTCAGGGGTGTGAGTTTTCAGTTGCATTTAGTCCTGAGGACCATTCAGGCTTGTTCATATTTGTGTTCCACACGTGTACCCCAAAGAATGAGGTGATTTGATAAAATACCATGCCCAAGAATACCAATCGAGTGCCAGATGGGGGATGGAAATTGCCTCGGCTACCATCCTCCTTTGTCCGGTCGTGTTGGTCGAGCAGTTAAGGGATCTTGTACGCCAGCAGTGTGCTCCTGGCAGTATGGTTTTGAGTCACTTCTGGGGGTGTGAGTTTTCAGTTGCATATTGTCCTGGGGAAAATTCAGGCATGTGCTCATTTGTGTTCCTCACGAGTGCCCCAGAGAATGAGGAGATTTGATGAAATACCATGCCCAAGATTACCAACCGAGTGACGGCGGGGGGGATGGAAATTGCCTCGGCTTCCATCCTCTTTTGTCCTGTCGTGTTGGTCGATCGGTTAAGTGATTATATATATCATCAATGTGCTCCTTGCAGTATGGGTTCGACTCACTTCTGGGGTGTGAGTTTTCAGTTCCATATAGTCCTGGGGATTATTCAGGCTTGTTTGCGTTTGTGTTCTTCACGTGATCCCCAAAGAATGAGGTGATTTGGTAAAAAACCATGCCCAAGATTACCAACCGAGTGCCGGCAAGGGGATTGAAATTGCCTCAGCTACCATCCTCTTTAGTCCTGTTGTGTTAGTCGAGCAGTTAAGTGATTATGTACACCTGCAGTATGCTCCTGGCAGTATGGGTTCGAGTCACTTCTGGGGTTAGAGTTTTCAGTTACATATAGTCCTGGAGTCCATTCAGGCTTGTTCGCATTTGTGTTCCTCATGTGTGCCCCAAAGAATAAGGTGATTGGATAAAATACCATGCCCAAGATTTCCAACCGAGTGCTGGCGGGGCGATGGAAATAGCCTTGGCTACCATCCTCTTTTGTCCGGTTGTTTTGTTAGAGCAGTTAAGGGTTCCTGTACACCAGCAGTGTGCTCCTGGCAGTATGGGTTCCAGTCACTTCTGGGGTGTGAGATTTCAGTTGCATATAGTCCTGGTGACCATTCAAGCTTGTTCATATTTGTGTTCCTCACGTGTGCCCCAAGGAATGAAGTGATTTGATTAAATACCATGCCCAAGATTACCAACCGAGTGCCGGCGAGGAGGGAGGTTGGTAATAGCCTCGACTACCATCCTCTATTGTCAGGTCGTGTTGGTGGAGCGGTTAAGGGATCCTGTACGAAAGCAGTGTGCTCCTGGCAGTATGGGTTCGAGTCACTTCTGGGGTGTGAGTTTTCAGTTGCATATTGTCCTGGGGACCATACAGGCTTGTTTATATTTGTGTTCTCACGTGTGTCCCAAAGAATGAGAAGATTTGATAATAAAATACCATGCCCACTATTACCAACCGAGTGCCGGCGGGGGAATGAAATTGCCTCGGCTACCATCCTTTTTTATCCAGTTGTGTTGGTTGACCGGTTAAGGGATCCTTTACGCCAGCAGTGTGCTCCTAGCAGTATGGGTTCGAGTCACTTCTGGGGTGTGAGTTTTCAGTTCCATTTAGTCTTGGGAACCATTCAGAATTGTTCGCATTTGTGTTCCTCATGTGTGATCAAAAGAATGAGGTGATTTGATAAAATACCATGCCCAAGATTACCAACCGAATGACGACCGGAGGATGGAAATAGCCTCGGCTACCATCATTTTTTGTCTAGTTGTTTTGGTCGAGCGGTTAAGGGATCCTGTACGCCAGCAGTGTTCTCCTGGCTGTATGGATTCGAATCACTTCTGGGGTGTGAGTTTTCAGTTGCATATAGTCCTGGTTTGTGCGCATTTGTGTTCTTCACGTCTGCCCCAGAGAATGAGGTGATTTGATTAAATACCATGCCCAAGATTACCAACCGAGTGCCAGCGGGGGGGATGGAAATTGCCTCGTCTACCATCCTCTTTGGTCCTGTCATGTTGGACGAGCAGTTAAGTGATTATGTACACCAGCAGTGTGCTCCTGGCAGTATGGGTTCAAGTCACTTCTGGGGTGAAAGTTTTCAGTTGCATATAGACCTGGGGACCATTCAGGCTTGTTCGCATTTGTGTTCCTCACATGTGCCCCAAAGAAAGAGGTGATTGGATAAAATACCATGCCCAAGATTACCAACCGAGTGCCGGCGGGGGGATGGAAATAGCCTCGGCTACCATCTTCTTTTGTCCAGTTGTGTTGGTCGAGCTTGTGTTGGGATCCTATATGCCAGCAGAGTGCTCCTGGTAGTATGGGTTCGAGTCACTTCTGGGGTGTGAGATATCAGTTGCATAAAGTCCTGGGGACCATTCAGGCTTGTGCGCATTTGTGTTACTCACGTGTGCCCCAGAGAATGAGGTGATTTGATAAAATACCATGCCCAAGATTACCAACCGAGTGCCAGCGGAGGGATGGAAATAGCCTCGGCTACCATCCTCTTTTGTCCGGTTGTGTTGGTCGAGCGGTTAAAGGATCCTGTAAGCCAGCAGTGTTCTTCTGGCAGTATGGGTTCGAGTCACTTCTGGGGTATGAGTTTTCAGTTGCATATAGTCCTGCGGACCATTCAAGCTTGTTCATATTTGTGTTCCTCATGTGTGCCCCAAATGAATAAGGTGATTTGATAAAATACCATGCCCAAGATTACCAACCGAGTGCCGGCAGGGGAATGGAAATAGCCTCGGCTACCATTCTCTTTTGTCCGGTCGTGTTGGTCGAGCGGTTAAGGGATCCTGCATGCAAGCAGTGTACTCCTGGTAGTATGGGCTCGAGTCACTTCTGGGGTGTGAGATATCAGTTGCATATAGTCCTGGGGGACCATTCAGGCGTGTTCACATTTGTGTTTCTCACGTGTGCCCCAAAGAATGAGGTGATTTGATAAAATATCGTGCCCAAGATTACCAACTGAGTGCCGGCGAGGGGGATGGAAATTACCTCGGATACCATTCTCTTTTGTCCGATCGTGTTGATTGAACAGTTAAGGGATCCTGTACGCCAGCAGTGTGCTCCTCGCAGCGAGGGTTCGAGTCACTTCTGGGGTGTGAGAGTTCAGTTGCTTATAGTCCAGAGACCATACAGGCTTGTTAGCATTTGTGTTCCTCATGTCTGCCCCAAGGAATGAGGAGATTGGATAAAATAACATGCCCAAGATTAACAACTGAGTGCAGGCGGGGGAATGGAAATAGCCTCGGCTACCATCCTCTTTTGTCCGGTCGTGTGGTCGAGCGGTTAAGGGATCCTGTTCGGAAGCAGTGAGCTCCTGGCAGTATGGGTTCGAGTCACTTCTGGTGTGTGAGTTTTCAGTTGCATATAATCCTGTGGACCATTGAGGCTTGCTAGCATTTGTGTTTCTCACTTGTGCCCCAAAGAATGAGGTGATTTGATAAAATACCATGCCCAAGAATACCAACCGAGTGCCGGCGGAGAGATGGAAATTGTCTCGGCTACCATCCTTTTTTTGTCCGGTTGTGTTGGTCGAGCGGTTAAGGGATCCTGTACGCCAGCAGTGTGCTCCTGGTAGTATGGGTTCGAATCACTTCTAGGATGTGAGTTTTCAGTTGCATATAGTCCTGGGGACCATTCAGGCTTGTACGCATTTGTGTTCCTCACGTGTGCCCCAGAGAATGAGATGATTTGATAAAATATCATGCCCAAGATTACCAACCGAGTGCCGGCAGGGGATATAAATTGCCTCGTCTACCATCCTCTTTGGTCCTGTCATCTGCTCAAGCGGTTACGGGATCCTGTACACCAGGAGGGAGCTCCTGGCATTATGGGTTCGAGGCACTTCAGGGGGGTGAGTTTTCAGTTGCATATAGTCCTGGGGACCATTCAGGCTTGTTCGCATTTGTCTTCCTCACGTGTGCCCCAAAGAATGAGGTGATTTGATAAAACACAATGCCCAAGATTACCAACCAAGTGCCGGCGGGGGGATGGAAATTGCCTCGACTACCATCCTCTATTATCCGGTTGTGTTGGTCGAGCTGTTAAGGGATCCTGAACGCCAGCAGTGAGCTCCTGGTAGTATGGGTTCGAGTCACTTCTGGTGTGGGAGTTTTCAGTTGCATAAAGTCCTGGGGACCATTCAGACTTGTTAGCATTTGTGTTCCTCACGTGTGCCCCAAGGAATGAGGTGATTTGATAAAATACCATGCTCAAGATTATCAACCGAGTGCCGGTGAGGTGATTGAAATTGCCTCGGCTACCATCCTTTTTTGTCAGGTCGTATTGGTTGAGCAGTTAAGTGATTATGTACACCTGCAGTGTGCTCCTGGCAGGATGGGTTCGAGTTGCTTCTGGGGTGTCAGTTTTCAGTTCTATATAGTCACTTCAGGGGGGTGAGTTTCAGTTGCATATAGTCCTGGGGACCATTCAGTTGCATATAGTCTGGGCTTGTTTGCATTTGTGTTCCTCACGTGTGCCCTAAGGAATGAGGAGATTGGATAAAATACCATGCCCAAGATTAACAACTGAGTGCCAGCGGGGGAATGGAAATAGCCTCGCCTACCATCCTCTTTTGTCCGGTCGTGTTGGTCGAGCGGTTAAGGGATCCTGTACGTCTGCAGTGTGCTCCTTGCAGTATGGGTTTGAGTCACTTCTGGGGTGTGAGTTTTCAGTTGCAAATAGTCCTGGGAACCATTCAGGCTTGTTCGCATATGTGTTTCTAACGTGTGCCCCGAAGAATGTGGTGATTTGATAAAATACCATGCCCAAAATTACCAACCGAGTGCCGGCGAGGTGATTGAAATTGCCTCGGCTACCATCCTCTTTTGTCCAGTCGTATTGGTTGAGCAGTTAAGTGATTATGTACACCTGCAGTGTGCTTCTGGCAGTATGGGTTCAAGCCACTTCTGGGGTGTGAGTTTTCAGTTGCATATAGTCCTGGGGACCATTCAAGCTTGTTCGCATTTGTGTTCCTCACGTGTGCCCTAAAGAATGAGGTGATTGGATAAAATACCATGCCCAACATTACCAACTGAATGCCGGCCGGAGGATGGAAATAGCCTCGGCTACCATCCTCTTTTGTCCAGTTGTGTTAGTCGAGCGGTTAAGGGATCCTGTATGCCAGCAGTGTGCTTCTGGCAGTATGGGTTCGAGTCACTTCTGGGGTGTGAGTTTTCAGTTGCATATAGTCCTGGGGACCATTCAAGCTTGTTCATATTTGTGTTCCTCATGTGTGCCCCAATGAATAAGGTGGTTTGATAAAATACCATGCCTAATATTACCAACCGAGTGCTGGCGGGGGGATGGAAATAGCCCAAACGTCTAATGAATTATATCTGCACACGAGTTTATGCGATCACACTATTAATTGGAATGGGACGAAAAGCATTACCAATTGTGGTGATTTCATGGAAAGGAATTTGATTGAGTCTGCCCTAATCAGTCAGTGTCCAAATCTTCTTAATGTTAGTACTGGTATGTACAAACTTGATCTATTTTAAGTTATAATATTGCACAACAGTTTAAGAAAAAACTCTGATAGAGAGGCTTACAATGTCTCATTACAATTTTATATTCACATATTGTGTGTTTCATGAGGCTTTTGTTTAATCTTTCATACTTATTTTGTGACCGCTTAATCCTCTTTTGACCATTCTAAGCTAAGCTATACCTGTTTCTGGTTAATCCTTTCCAGAGATGGGTTGGTCAGGTTCCAGGTGTCGGCTTGTATCCTCTCTCTATCTCCTCTAGTCAGTCTGGTGTTGGCA
>WNGS01161972.1:87888-107683 GCA_020271785.1 Procambarus virginalis
ACCGCAATTGTAAGGACTTTCCTGTTTGTCCAAGGTACACAGAATCACAATCATTGCAGGGAATTGAATACACGCAACCTGCTGTATGTATGTATGTAGTTTTGAAAATGTAATAAGTTTTATGAAACGCGCTCAAATGTCGTGTCAGACTAGAAATAAAAATGAACTTTGGAGAATTGATTTTTCAATTACCATCAACAGTGAAAAGAATATAAGAAACATTCAGAAAATTCGTGTTAGAATTTTAATCTTACTTTTTCGGTCATATTTAATATATATGTTTACAGGAAAGATGCTACCAAAATATACTAATAGAATATATAATATATATATAATATATAAATATATATATATATTATATATATATATATAATATATATATATATATATATATATATATATATATATAAGTGTATGGAAAAGATACATAAATAAAAGTGATGGAAAAAGAAGTGTAGGTGTTTGGCAGTCCTCCTAATGGCTGGTGTCAATGCCAATCACATTTAAAAAATAAGTTGACTGCTGGGCTGTTGCCTCCTGTGGTAAAGTAAGGGAAAACACACAAAACAGATCATATGAACAACGAAACTTTAATTAACTTGAAAACAAATATGAACAAAGACAATCCCTTGGCTATGTACAGTGCAAACAAACAAGATTATAAAGTAAAAAAAAACATAAAATAAAACAGTGGTGATGTTACTCTACAATGAATAAAGACAAAAAATGAATTAACAGGTGCTGAGAATATTTGCTGGCTAAACACATCCACTATTACAGAGCGTATATTAGATAGGTGTGTCAGCTTTGAGAGCACAGAATATTCTAAATCCAATGGTTGGTGCATGCTCAGTTATCGGCTATGTAGATGGCGCTGAAGTGGAGTGCAGATGACGATTCACCAATGGGACGTGTGCTGGTTGGAAGTGGTGGTTTGGTGATCGACGAAGGTGGAGGGGGGAGGTGGAAAGCGAGTGTCGGATACATATGCGCCTGGCAGAAACGTATTTTACTCAATATGTACTACACTTGCTTGTAGTATCTAGATGTTGTAGATGTACTGATGTAACATGACGATAGGAAAGAGCAGGTCAAATCACTCTTGAAGGAGATTATCGTAACAGGTCTCCCTCGATGCCTGCTCTTATGGGTTAAGTTACTTCAGTAGCTGGTGTAGCGGAAGGATTAGCTGTCTCTACCTCGTAGACTCGGGAGAGGGCGTCGGCTATGATGTTGTCCGTACCCTTGATGAAGTATAACGCCATATTAAAATTCTGCAAGTACAGAGCCCATCGTAGAAGACGTTGATTGCTGAATTGGGTCTGTTGCAGGAACCGCAGGGGATTGTGGTCCGAGTAGATGATAATAGACTGATTCCCCTGTAGGTAAGGTTCGAAATGTTGCAGATTCAGGACGATGGAGAGGAGTTCCTTTTCTTTAGTACTATAGTTCTTTTGATGGGGCTTCAACTTGTAGCTGTAGTAGCTGACAGGAAGAACCTCCTCGCCTCGTTGTTGCATTAGGACGCCCACTATGCCGGTACCACTGGCGTCGACATTGATGATGAAGGGCTTCGTAATATCTGGAGATGAGAGAATGGGATCAGAACATAGCAGAGATTTAAGTTGTTCAAAGGCAACAGTCTGTTGAATGGTCCAATGATACCGTTGCTTGGGGCTGGTCAGATTAATCAATGGTGTCGCTACCGTACTAAAATTCTTAACAAACCTACGATAGTAAGATGCAAGTCCAAGGAAGCGCAGGAGCTGCTTTCCTGGTCGTTGGTTGTGGGTAATGCTTAATGGCTTTAATTGAGTGTGAATCGTTTAAGGAACTATGCTGCCACTCCCTAACACAGATGGACTTGCCCAAGTTGTTGGTAAGGCCAGCTGTCAGGAGCTTGGAGAACAATCGTTGCAGCTGGAGCAGATATTCGCTCCAGGTGTTAGTTGCCACAACGATGTCCAAGTAGGCGTAGGTGTGATCTAGGCCGTGGATGACGCGGTTGACAGCACGCTGGAAGGTGGCGGGGTCGTTGCACAGTCCAAAAGGAAGGTGTTCATATCTGTACAGGCCAAAAGGAGTGGTGAAGGCAGATATTTCCTTTGCTCTCTCTGTCAGGCTGATTTGATAATAGCCCTTTAACTAATCAATTTGGGATAAATAATTTACATAACCTACTGCGTCAAGGATATCATATATACCTGGTAAAGGATAAGCATCCTTGACGGTCACAAGGTTCAGTTTCCTATAATCGGTACAAAGTCGTACTTTACCGTGCGGTTTCGGCACCAAGATGCAGGGTGAGGCCCAAGGAGACTCACAAGGGGTGGCCTGCCCATGATCCAGAAGGTTTTGTACTTCAGCACGCATAACTTCCTTTTTGTACGGGCTGATACGGTAGAAGGGTTGACGAATCGGCTGGGAAGCAGGAAGCAGCCAGATGTCGTGCTGAACCACATTACACTCCTGGGGATCATCGCTGAACAACTTCTGATGTTGAAGAACTTTGATGAGAGGAGCACTATTACCGTCCTGTAAATATTTAGGAAGATCATTGAGGATTTCCGAGTTGGAAGGCACTGACTCAGAGTTAGTGCTTTCAGGAGGAGAAGCAGGGATGGTCTCACTGCGGAGGTATGGATCTCTAAAGATGGAGAGAGATACTAGCACAGGGGGGGAATACCTTTACACTCCTTTAGAAGATTGACGTGGTACAACTGGGTCCACCGCCGCCTATCTGGAGTCTCAAGAACGTAGTTGTGATTGTTTCTGCACTCCTTGATGCGGTAGGATCCTGAAAACTTATTTTGCAATGGAGAACCTGGGATCGGAAAATATGTCAACACGAAGTCTCCTGGTTTAAATTTCCTTACTTTGCTGCGTTGGTCAAAATGAGTCTTCATCGTATCTTGAACTTTCAATAGATTGGCATTAGCAAATTTATGTACTCTCTCTAGAATGTGCTTTAAGTTTTGAAGAAACTGGGGCACATTCTGAGGGTCACTGAAGGTGGCATTACATAGAGAGTCTTTAAAAGCTTTAAGAGGTTTACGGCACTTATGTCCGTAGAGCATCTCATAAGGAGATACTCCTAAAGACTCATTTGGGAGGCTTCTGAAAATGCACATGATGATGTCAAGTTGTTTATCCCAGTTCTTTATGGTTTCATTGCAAAATTTCTTTAGGAGTGATTTTATCGTTTGGTGACTACGTTCAAGAGAACCCTGTGAAGCAGGATGATAGGGGCTGGACAATATCTGAGTGATGTTGATTTCTTCCAGTGTCTTTTTGAAGAGATCACTGGTGAAGTTGGTGCCACAGTCACTTTGAATTTCCCTAGGAAATCCATATTGGGTAAAGATCTTCAATAGTTGTTTTACCCTCGTAGCAGCCGTAATGTTCTTTATGGGAACTGCTATGAGGAATCTAGTGGTTGGTCACAGGATGGTTAGTATATAAGCGTTGCCAGATCTGGTCCGGGGTAAAGGACCAACACAGTCTGTGATGAGTCTGTGAAAAGGTTCCGCAGGCACCGGGATAGGAATTAAAGGAGCCTTGGGAATCGGTGTGGTGTCTGTGTATAGCTGAGATAGTCTTGGTTGTAAGGTTGAAGTAAAGTCATTCCTGGTTACTGACTTTAATACTTAAACAACTACATGATAGAGTAGCTCCCAAGCTTGGCAGGCGTCCTGTGTGCTGTTTACCTTCTCTCTTGGCGTCCAGCCGCCGCACATAGAAAACGGATGGTACCATTTTCTGTGAACATGACATCCCTCCTTTTCTTTAAAAAGAATGAATACAGGATGTCTACCATGCTTGTAGCACAAAGCAAAGTTATTGACACAAAGTAAGTTATTAACATATCAAGAGATATTGCATACATTTAACATTAATTAAACACACAAAGAATTTAAACAATCTTTACCACAAAGGATTTCAATGTTAAAAATACATATGCAATGTTAAACAAACATGAAAGAAACTGTAATACAAAGTTACAAAATATTGAATGAGAGATCTGCATTATTCAAACAATATTAAATTTAGTTCAGCATAACAAGTAAATACTTTGCATTACATATGAACACAATTAATCATCATATCGTGTAGGGCGTTTAACATGACGTTTTGGACGAGAGTCCTTAAATACAAAAACATCCCTCGATGAATTGTTTATCGAGTTATAACTCATTTTTTCTTTTTCTTTTACACGACTTTGCACTTCATCATTTTCTACACTAGTTGGAATCACTTTGAAATAAGCCATATTACGTGTTATACTATGATCTCTATTACTCGCTGTTACCATAGTTCCTTTACACTAATCACTTTATATGGTTTTGTATCATACGGCATATCTAGCTTTCCCTCTTTTTTCTTTTTAACGAGAACAGTATCTCCAACCTTTATGAATTGTTCCTTTGCACGTTGATCATGAGCAATTTTCATTTTGCCCTTCGCTAGTGCATCCTTCTGAGCGAGACGTTTATCCGTTACCTTGGCTGGCATGACAGGTAGTGCGATTCTCATAGGACGTCCAAATAAAAGTTCGCCAGGCGACTTGCCCAGTGTTCCATGCGGTGTTGCACGGTAGTTCCTGAGAAAAGCATACATAGCTTGTTTCCAGGATCGTCCTTCGGCATGAGCACAGCGTACAGCTTTCATGAGAGGTTGCATGAATCTCTCGACTTCTCCATTTGCTTGTGGATGTAGTGGCATCACACGGCGGTGTTTGAATCCAATATGCTCAGCAAAGTTGACAAAGTCTTGTCCATTAAATGGCGGTCCATTGTCCGTCTTGACAACTTCAGGAATGCCAAAGTTTGAAAAGATCTTGTCGAGTTTCGGGATGACAGCCTTTGCAGATGTGGAAGTGATGATTTCTACTTCTGGATAACGTGAGTGATCATCAATGACTACCATCAAGTACTCTCCAGTTGGTAGCGGTCCACAGAAGTCCATCGATACTTCCATCCATGGTGCAGCAGGTAGTGGTGAAGGTTGTAGAGGTGTTGGTCTTGAAGTATCCACTGCAGCTTGGCAAGGGACACAGGCATCATGCATGTCCTTAGCTTGACGATCAATGCCAGGAAACCACACCTTTTCTCGTAGCAGCTGTTTGGTCCTTACAAGACCTTGGTGTCCTTGATGTGCAAGCTTCAGAGCACGTTGCTGGAGAACAGCTGGAATGACGATACGAGTACCTCGCAGCACGGTGTCGCGTTGTTGCGTAACACTTAATTCTGTCTGGATGCGTTCAAGTGCTTTGAATGCATCTTGGTCAACTCCTGAGGGTGGGATGCGTGGAAACTTTTTCTTAGTCAATGCATCCACTGTTGCTTGCAGAGTTGGGTCCTCTAGGGTTGCAGTACGGATTTCATCAAGAGTGAGAGCCTTAGGGACTGCATCACAGGTTACAGAGTGTACATATTCCTCGGCAACTTGCTGATGCTTGGTGATGGTGAAACTGTTGGCAGGATGTCGACTGATGTAATCAGCGGGATTGCCTGCACCTGGCTTGTATTTCACCGTAAAGTTGTATGGTTGCAGACGAAGAGCCCATCTCTCAATGCGAGCTGGTGGTTTGGACTTTGGATTATTGAAGATGGTCTCCAACGGTTTGTGGTCAGTGACTATCGTGGTAAAGGGTGCACCAAGCAGATACACATTGAAGTGTTCACAGCCCCATACAAGAGCAAGAGCTTCCTTCTCTGTCTGACTGTATCGTTGCTCAACATCTGTGAGAGAACGGCTGGCATAGGCAATTACTACTCTTGAATCTGGTTGACCAGGTTTGTGTTGGGCTAACACAGCACCTAAACCAACAGGACTAGCATCCACCGTTAACTCAGTGTCCATTGATGGATCAAAGTATGCAGCAGTCGCATTTTCTACTAGTGCATCTTTCACAGCATCAAATGCATTTTGCTCGACATCGCTCCAGTACCATGATGCATTTTTCTTCAGGAGCTCACGTAGAGGCTTCGTAATGGTAGCAAAATCTGGAATGAAGCGAGAACAGTAGTTTGCCATTCCCAGAAAACTATGTACTTCAGTGGATGTTGAAGGAGGTGCAGCATTCTTGATATCTGCAACTTTCTTAGGATCTGGAGACAGACCTTTGTCACTAAGTACATGTCCAAAGAATTCAATTTTATGTTGATTGAACTCACACTTTGCTCGGCTTAGCGTCAAATTCTTTTCTCGTAAGCGTTGCAATGTTGCACGAAGAGCTTTGTCATGTTCAGCTTGGGTACGGCCATAAACAATGATATCATCCGACATGTTGTCAGCATTAGGTATATCTTGCAATACCTGGCTGATGATGTGCTGGAATTCCTCAGCAGCACTGTTAATACCAAAACTCAGGCGCTTGTACCTATACAGACCTCGATGTGTCGTAAACGTTGTGATGAAGCGACTCTCATCATCAAGTTCAAGCTGATGATAGCCCTTGTTTAAATCTAACTTACTGAATACAGTTGCACCATTCAAGCGGTAAATCATATCATCTACAGTGGGTGTAGGATGGCGTTCACGCATTATTGCCTTGTTGGGAACACGCATGTCTACACAAATGCGTATCTCGTCTGGATTCTTCGGCTTTGGTGGAGTGACAATTGGGCTAACCCATGGTGTTGGGCCTGTTACTGGTTCAATGATATCTAGTTCCTTCAGCCTATCCAGTTCGGCATCGACTTTCTTGCGAGCATGGAATGGTTGTCGGCGATGTGATTGGGCAACTGGAATTACATCTGGGTTGATATGCAGATGTACTTTGCTATCAGTATAACAACCTATGGATTCAAATAGATCAGAAAATTCAGCAACGATAGCATCAACATTGTTTGCAGATTCCACTGCTACAGCATTAGAAAGCTGAAGTAGCCCCAATTTGGTTGAAGTTTTGTAACTGAGTAGAGACTCCTTTGCATTCCTAACATGGAATGTAGTAATGAGCATTGCACTCTGACTTAATCTCTGCAGTGAAAGTTCCAAATCACTGGTAAGGCTACCTTTAGGCAGTGGCTTTGCCATTATAGTTTTCAAGCTTTGGGAACTGTTTTTTAAATTTCTCAGTGGCATTCAGCAATGGTGTCAATGTTTGATTCAGTGTCAATGAGAACTTTGAGACAAATACCAGCAATGTATAATATAGTCTCCGGTTGTTTGGAAGATCATTCCATTCTGTGATTGCTTGTACTCCATAAATGTAATCGCATTCACTGTCATCTTAGACTGGTTGTAAGGAAATGTTGTCTTGTATATTATTACATTCTGGATTTGAGGTGCAATATTGTGTTTGCCACCTCGACACCTATGACCTAATCCTCGTGCAGTGCCTTTATTCACTGATTGTGGTTTCTTTAGTGCAGAACTTCTTACCTTGAGCAGGACAAACATTATCTTGGTGTGGGTAGTCTCCTCCACAATTGTAACATTTATTGTTGACACCCTCTGATGTGAGTCGTTGTGACCGAGTCTTGTTCCATGACTCCAGTTGTGCAACCCGTTCTCGTACTTGCTTATAGTCAATATTGGCTTATTTAATAAGTGCATATAACACATACTAATTGATTGTGAATATTTTAGTAATAATTACAATTATTACTTAACCTATACCGTTGATATGTTAAGTAATAATTGTAAATAAGAAGCAATAGGATGCTTATCTTAACATACTAAAAGGCTAGGTGAGGTCGGTGTTTTCTATGAAGCTTTTCAAGGTAAACTAAGACACAATCAATTAGTATGTTATATAAGAAAGTGCGAGAACGGGTTGAGTTGTGATGTGGTTCTCGGCTCAATTTACTGTTAGGTTTGGCATGATATCTTCTATGATCACGGTGTCCTCCCTGAACCTTACATACCTCATCACTGTTAGTAACAGTGGCAGAACCGTTGTTGGCACTGCACTCCATGACACGAGCATCACGTGCAGCATCTTCCATTCGACGAGCAATATCCAGTATCTTGGTAAGAGAACTTTCATCAACAACAAGTTCTAGAGCCCTTCGACGGAGACGTGTAGATGTGCATGTTTCAATTATTTGCCGTTTAATTTCTTTCTCAACATCAGCAAACTCACAATGAGCTGCTAAACCCTGCAGACGTGTGTGCTATTGATCAACAGTTTCATTAGAGAGTTGTTTCGCTCTCCTGAAGTGCATAATTTCCATAGCAGTATTTTGTCTTAGTTTGAAATGCTCCGTTAATTTGGCTTTGGCAATGTCATAATCTTTGGCACCACCAGTGTCTTTCAGTGTATCAAAGATGTCACAAACTCTATCACCTGCATAATGAAGTAGAAAGGCACGCTTTCTTTCAGCACTTTTGATGTCAAACTATCAACAAATTTTCAAACCTTTTAATCCATTTGATCCACCTCTGTGACAGGTTTGTCTGGTCACAGTCAGGATCAAATGCAGGAAACTGAGGTATATTTGCCATTTTTACTGTATAAAAGTAAACTCATCACTTAAAATGTTCCTCAGAATATATAACACTTAATGCACTGTATATGTTATTTAAGAATTCACTAATTACTTTAATTTTGCAAAGCACACAAGTATTTTAATGCAAAAGTTCACAACAGTGCACAATATAGCAGCAACTGACTTCTTACCTAGCCCTTGTGTACATGTGTTGTTCCTACTCACAGCACCACAGCAGTTGTCAGCAGTTGGCACAGCAGTAGTTAGCAGTTGGCACAGCAGTCAATTCACAGCGTGAAGAGTTTTGTAGCACGAAACGTCGTTTCATAACCAAAACATCAGGTTTTGTACACATCAAAGCGTCGTTTCGTACACAGCGTCGGCAGATTTGTCTATACACAGCTTCAGTCAGCACAGCTTGGGTAGCACACAGCATTGGTTAGCACACAGCAATGGTTAGCACACAGCAATGGTTAGCACAAAGCATTGGTTAGCATACAGCATCGGGTATGGTGCTCACAGCACGACTTCTCCTTCCTCTGGGGGCGAGACAGCATACTCCTTCCTTGTGTTTTAAGTTGAACAAAATACCTGCGTTCCCAGTTCATCCTCGTTGCCAATGTGGTGTTGTGTGTTACTGAGGAAGTCTTGGTTGTAAGGTTGATATAAAGTCATGACTTGGTAACTGACTTTACTACTTATAAACGATTACATGACTAGTAGCTACCAAGCTTGGCAGGCGTCCTGTACGCTCTTGTTTACCTTCTCTACTCTCTGGCGTCTCAGCTGCCGCACATAGAAAACGGATGGTTCCGTTTTCTGTGAACATGACACATACCAGTTGCGTTGCTCCTGGCAGTATGGGTTTGAGTCGCTTCTGGTGTGTGAGTTTTCAGTTGCATATATATATATATATATATATATATATATATATATATATATATATATATATATATATATATATATATATATATATATGGCATATATATATGGCATATATATATGGAGGATGGCACTCGAGGCACAGTGAAGTTAACGACATCATCAAGAGGAGCCTCACCACAGCTGGATGCCCAGCCGAGAGAGAGCCTCGTTACCTAACGCCCCGTAACTCTGATGCTCTTATTGGTCGCCCGGATGGTATCACAGTGAACCCCTGGAAGAATGGCAAGCAGTTGGTATGGGACTACACGTGCGTATCAACCCTGGCTAACACCTACATTGACCTCAGTGTTGCACAACCAGGTAGCGCTGCCACCCACAGGGAAGCAGCCAAATCCCGTAAGTATAGAGAACTTGATCACCACTACAATTTTGTCCCCATTGCTTCTGAGACACTCGGCGCCTGGGGTAAAAGTGCTACCAGTTTTTTGAAGGAACTGGGTTCTAGGCTCATTGAAACAACAAGGGACCCTAGAGCTGCCAGCTTTCTTTTCCAGCGCCTCAGCGTGGCGATACAGAGGGGAAATGCGCACTGCATCCAGGGTTCCTGCCCGCCATCTGAGGAGCTGGAGGAACTCGACAACCTATGATAACCATCTTTGTAACCTATATGTAACTCCTTTTTTGTAACACAGTTCAAATAAAGCAAATATATATGTGTACATACAAAAGAATGGGGGTGGTAGGAGAAGAAAATATTAGTGTTCAGTGAGAAACCACAAGGTCTCCTCTGAATACGTTTTATTTTCTTCTCCGAGGCTATGGGTCCCCGCATTGGCACCAGAGGTGGTACCCTCACAAACTTTAAAAAAAAAAAATATATATATATATATATATATATATATATATATATATATATATATATATATATATTATATATATATATAATATAGTTGAATATGACCGAAAAGGAACGATTAATAATTCTAACACGAATTTCCTCACTATTTGTTTTTCTTCACTATCGTGCTAATGGAAATATCAATTCTCCAAAATTCATTTTTTTAATGGTCTGACACCTAGAAGCGTTTCGTAAAGGCTTCTTACATTCTCAAAGACATGTTTACACTTATCACGACACTTTTAATACACTTGATACACTGTGTATGAAACATTTGACATAACTCTTGCTTTTTATTGGTTTTGGGTGAGGTGGGTACATGAGAATGTAAGTATATGCAGAGGGCCTATTGGCCCATATGGTGCCTTGAAGTGGGTAGAATATAGTTGTGCATTAATTGGCTGTTGATTGCTAATGCCGACTTTTTGATGTGTAGTCCCTCACTGATGTCGAGCCGCCTGCTATCGCTGTACCTATTGATGATTTCTGTGTTGTTGTTAAGATTTCTCTAGTGATGGTCTGGTTGTGAGAAGAGATTATATGTTCCTTGATGAAGCCCTGTTGTTTATGCATTGTTAGTAGTCTGAAAAGAGACGTTGTTGTCTTGCCTATATACTGAGTTCTTTGGGGCTTACAGTCCCCAAGTGGCCATTTAAAGGCATAGACAACGTTGGTTTCCTTCAAAGTGCTCTGCTTGGTGTCTGGGAAGTTTTTCAAGAGTAAGTAATTATCAAAAGAAGGCACCAAACCGGGAAGACTATGTAGCACCATCAAATGTGCAGAATAATCAGAGGGCGCTAAATATCACCAAGAATGCCAGTACGAGAACAAAAACGCATAAGGCGAACAATATCAAAAGTATTCAAGTCACCAAGAATTCTATCGAGGGACAGGTGACCGCGAGGGGTGGTCGGAAAGCAAGACACACGCTCGTCCCGGAAGTCAGGACATTCAAGAAGGATATGCACAACCGTAAGAGTGACAATGCAATTAGGACAATAATGAGCAGGGCGGCGCTCCATCAAGTGACCATGGGTTAAGCAAGTATGGCCAATACGCAACATCGCCAGAGCAGTTTCCCATCGCCGGTTACGGTGATAGGAGGATGGCCACGAGGAAACACAACATTTAAGAGTACGGAGTTTGTTACCAGTAACAGACGACCAAGAAGCCTGCCAACGGGTAAGGATGGAGGAATGGATAACCGGGTAAAAGTTGGAATATGGAATACCTTTATGAGAGTTGGGACAAGAGCGGACAGCTTCCTTGGCGGCAGCATCCGCACGCTCATTTAAAGACACACGAACATGGCTGGGAACCCAACAAAACTCAACCGACTAAAACTTAATGTGAACAAGAAACAGCCAATGCTGGATCTCGACAACTACTGGATGAACCTGATTAAAGGACCCGAGAGCCATGAGGGCACTAAAAGAGTCAACAACAATCACAAAGGAAGACTGACAACGAGAAAGCAGGAGACGAAGAGCATAAAGCTCCGCTGTAAAGATGCTAGTCTCCGGAGGTAAGCGACACATATAAGTGCGATCAGGAAAAACAGAGTAGCCAACACTGTCCGCAGACTTAGACCCATCGGTGAAGACAGAAACGGAGCAGGAGTGAGAAGAAAAGTGCTCAAGAAAAAGGCGTTTTAGAAACGTAGGAGTTGTAAAAGCTTTAGTGATGCGGGTCAAGGAAGTACAAAACTGCAGAAGGGGGACTCTCCACGGGGGGCAAAGAAGGAACAACATGAGAAACATTAGAAACACGAACAGAAAGAGAATCCTGTATGCGAGATAACCGGACAGAAAGAGGGAGGTGTTAAGAGGAACAGGAACCGCAGGAGGGGTAAAAGTTAAAGCACGACAGAGGCAAGAGGAAGGATGTTGTAAGGACCACGCAAGATAGCGAAGACAGTAGCGATCACGGCGGTCCTGGAGAGACAGGAAGCCAGTGTCAACATACAAGCTAAGGACGGGAGTCGAACGAAAGGCACCGGAACTGAGGCACAACCCAGTATAGTGAAAAGCATAAAGACGGCGAAGAGCAGAAGGAGAAGCAGACGAGTAAGCAGGGCAACCATAATAGAGCTTAGACAGGGCTAGAGAGGAACTGTAAAGCAAGGAGAATGCGCCTATCCGCTCCCCAAGAAGTATGGGACAATACTCGAAGAAGGGTAAGGGCCTCAGAACACTCAACACGGAGGTAAGAGATATGGGGAGACCAAGACAAACGAGTGTCAAGGAATAACCCCAAAAGCTTCGCGGAATCTTCGTACGCAAGGGGAGGACCATAAAGTGACAAAGAGGGACGAAGAATGACCCGTTTCCGAGTAAAAGACATGGCACAAGTCTTAGAAGCAGAGAACTTGAAGCCATGATCAGTGGCCCAAGACGACACGGCATCAATCGCAAGTTGAAGCCGGCGCTGAAGGAGAGGAGAATCATCACCCTGACAGCAAAGGGTAAGATCATCACATAGAGAGCGGAGAAGACACCTGAAGGAAGAGAGGAAAGAAGACCATTGAGGGCAACCAGAAAAAGAGTAGTGCTCAGAACACTACCCTGGGGCACACCTTCGTATTGCTGAAAAGAGGCAGAGAGAGCGGTACCAAGGCGCACCCGAAAGGAACGACGAGAGAGGAAACTGCGGAGAAAGAGAGGGAGACGACCACGAAGGCCAAAAGAATGAAGCTGGGATAGAGTATATCACCAAGTGGTGTCGTAAGCCTTTTCCAAGTCATAAAGGATGGCAACAACGGAGGTCTTCACAGCATAAGCAGTACGAATATAGACTTCCAAGTTCACCAGGACATCTGTCGTGCTGCGGCACTTGCGGAAACCAAATTGAGAAGGAGAGAGGAAGTGATGGTGTTCCAGGAACCACATCAGACAAACGTTAATCATACGTTCAAAGAGTTTGCAGACACAACTTGTGAGGGCAATAGGGCGAAAGTCCTTAGGGGAAGTTCCCAGAGACCCTGGTTTGCGAACAGGGAGGACAACGGCATCGAGCCAGTCCTCAGGGACTGACGACGACTCCCAGATCCGATTATACAGACTCGGTAAATACTGAGACGTGCACGGAGGGAGATGGCAAAGCATCTCATAATGAATACCATCGGAGCCCGCTGCCGTAGAACCGCAGAGGGCCAGGGCAGAACGAAGTTCAGAGAGAGAGAAGGGATCGTTATAGGAAAGTCGAAGACGAGTGCAGAAATCTAAAGGACGAGACTCGAGGACAGGTTTACGAAGAGGGAAAGATTGGGGAAGATGAAGACCAGAGCTAACAGAAGAAAAGTGGGAACCCAGTTCGGTAGCTACCTGCAACGGGTCCGCCACAAGAGTACCATGGAGGTGAAGGACCAGGGAAACATCGGGAACGAACTTACCCGCTATCTTGCGGATACGCTTCCAGATCTGTGGCAGGGGAGTTTCGGACGTAATTGTGGAGACATAAGAAGCCCAACATTCACGTTTAGCCATACGGATGGCCCTACAGGCCACCGCACTCGCTTTCTGAAAGAAAAGAAAAGAATCGGTCGTCTGCCGACAGCGGTGCCTCTTCCAGGCTGCACGCTTACAGTGGACAGCCCGAGCACAGTCTGCATTCCACCAGGCAACGCACTTCCGTGGACCCCGAGAGGAAGAGCGAGGAATAGAGCGGAGGGCAGCGTCGAAGACAGTGTCATGAAAAAGGAGGAGAGCGCGAGGGAGAGGCAGAAGGGAGAGGTCAGAGAGAGCAGCACTGAGGGTAAATAGGTTCCAGTCCGCTTTAGCAAACTGCCACCTAGGGAAAGAGAGGGAAGGACGAAAAGAGAAAAAGGATACAAGGATGGGGAAATGATGACTGCCATGGAGGTCATCAAGAACCTGCCACGTGAAATCTAAGTAAAGAGAAGAAGAGAAGAGAGAAAGATCAAGACAGGAAAGGGTGCGAGTCCAAGAGTCCAAATGAGTGGGCTCACCAGAATTCAGAAGAGACAGGGAAGAAGAGAGGGAAACGGCTCAAGAAGGCGACCTCGGGTATTCGTCAAAACGTCACCCCAAAGAGAATGACGACAATTGAAATCACCCAGCAGGAGCACAGGCTCCGGCAAGGAGTCCAAGAGGTGTTTCAAATCAGGAAGAGAAAGCGGGACACTCGGGGGGAGATAAATGGAACAAACTGTGTTCATTTTCCCACAAAGATACGAGCAGCAAAACAATGGAGAGGCGAAGGAAAAAGTATGGGGACAATGGGAACATCAGCGCAAATCAAGAGAGCAGAAGAATTAGGAGCCCCAGCAACGGCTGGGGGGGGGGGAGAGAAAGGAATAACACCGAAAACTACCAGGACGAGCACCAAGCATAGGCTCCTGGAGACAGACACAAAGGGGCGAAAACAGCGAAATCAGAAGTTGGAGTTAGAGGAAATTGGCGTAATAACCTCGAACGTTCCATTGAAGAATAGACATCGACGAGAAGAGAAAGGACAACAACAGAGAACAAGGAAGAAACAAAGGCGAGAGAGCAACATAGCACGTTAAAGAATATCAGGGTCAGCAAAGTCAGGGTTAGGGGGCATGGGTAAACTGAGCAAAGACGGAGGAAAGGAAGCGGGAGAACAGACCCGAGGTTTGCAGGCGGGGTCCGGAGGAGGAAGAGGAGACAACGGGGAGGAGCAGTCAAGGACAGCAGTAGGAAGAGGGGGAGTAGAAAGAGGGGAGTGTGGTATCTGCGTATAGCTGAGATAGTCTTGGTAGTAAGGTTGATGTAAAGTCATTCCTGGTTACTGACTTTAATACTTAAACTGATTACATGACTATAGTAGCTCCCAAGCTGGCAGGCGTCCTGTACGCTGTTTACCTTCTCTCCTGGCGTCCAGCCGCCGCACATAGAAAACGGATGGTACCATTTTCTGTGAACATGACATCCCTCCTTTTCTTTAAAAAGAATGAATACAGGATGTCTACCATGCTTGTAGCACAAAGCAAAGTTATTGACACAAAGTAAGTTATTAACATATCAAGAGATATTGCATACATTTAACATTAATTAAGCACACAAAGAATTTAAACAACTGAATCTTTACCACAAAGGATTTCAATGTTAAAAATACAAATGCAATGTTAAACAAACATGAAAGAGACTGTAATACAAAGTTACAAAATATTGAATGAGAGATCTGCATTATTCAAACAATATTAAATTTAGTTTAGCATAACAAGTAAATACTTTGCATTACATATGAACACAATTAATCATCAAATCGTGTAGGGCGTTTAACATGACGTTTAGGACGAGAGTCCTTAAATACAAGAATATCCCTCGATGAATTGTTTATCGAGTTATAACTCATTTTTTCTTTTTCTTTTGCACGACTTTGCACTTCATCATTTTCTACACTAGTTGGAATCACTTTGAAATAAGCCATATTACGTGTTATACTATGATCTCTATTACTCGCTGTTACCATAGTTCCTTTTACACTAATCACTTTATATGGTTTTGTATCATACGGCATATCTATCTTTCCCTCTTTTTTTCTTTTTAACGAGAACAGTATCTCCAACCTTTATGAATTGTTCCTTTGCACGTTGATCATGAGCAATTTTCATTTTGCCCTTGGCTAGTGCATCCTTCTGAGCGAGACGTTTATCCGTTACCTTGGCTGGCATGACAGGTAGTGCGATCCTCATAGGACGTCCAAATAAAAGTTCGCCAGGCGACTTGCCCAGTGTTCCATGCGGTGTTGCACGGTAGTTCCTGAGAAAAGCATACATAGCTTGTTTCCAGGATCGTCCTTCGGCATGAGCACAGCGTACCGCTTTCATGAGAGGTTGCATGAATCTCTCGACTTCTCCATTTGCTTGAGGATGTAGTGGCATCACACGGCGGTGTTTGAATCCAATATGCTCAGCAAAGTTGACAAAGTCTTGTCCATTAAATGGCGGTCCATTGTCCGTCTTGACAACTTCAGGAATGCCAAAGTTTGAAAAGATCTTGTCGAGTTTCGGGATGACAGCCTTTGCAGATGTGGAAGTGATGATTTCTACTTCTGGATAACGTGAGTGATCATCAATGACTACCATCAAGTACTCTCCAGTTGGTAGCGGTCCACAGAAGTCCATCGATACTTCCATCCATGGTGCAGCAGGTAGTGGTGAAGGTTGTAGAGGTGTTGGTCTTGAAGTATCCACTGCAGCTTGGCAAGGGACACAGGCATCATGCATGTCCTTAGCTTGACGATCAATGCCAGGAAACCACACCTTTTCTCGTAGCAGCTGTTTGGTCCTTACAAGACCTTGGTGTCCTTGATGTGCAAGCTTCAGAGCACGTTGCTGGAGAACAGCTGGAATGACGATACGAGTACCTCGCAGCACGGTGTCGCGTTGTTGCGTAACACTTAATTCTGTCTGGATGCGTTCAAGTGCTTTGAATGCATCTTGGTCAACTCCTGAGGGTGGGATGCGTGGAAACTTTTTCTTAGTCAATGCATCCACTGTTGCTTGCAGAGTTGGGTCCTCTAGGGTTGCAGTACGGATTTCATCAAGAGTGAGAGCCTTAGGGACTGCATCACAGGTTACAGAGTGTACATATTCCTCGGCAACTTGCTGATGCTTGGTGATGGTGAAACTGTTGGCAGGATGTCGACTGATGTAATCAGCGGGATTGCCTGCACCTGGCTTGTATTTCACCGTAAAGTTGTATGGTTGCAGACGAAGAGCCCATCTCTCAATGCGAGCTGGTGGTTTGGACTTTGGATTATTGAAGATGGTCTCCAACGGTTTGTGGTCAGTGACTATCGTGGTAAAGGGTGCACCAAGCAGATACACATTGAAGTGTTCACAGCCCCATACAAGAGCAAGAGCTTCCTTCTCTGTCTGACTGTATCGTTGCTCAACATCTGTGAGAGAACGGCTGGCGTAGGCAATTACTACTCTGGAATCTGGTTGACCAGGTTTGTGTTGGGCTAACACAGCACCTAAACCAACAGGACTAGCATCCACCGTTAACTCAGTGTCCATTGATGGATCAAAGTATGCAGCAGTCGCATTTTCTACTAGTGCATCTTTCACAGCATCAAATGCATTTTGCTCGACATCGCTCCAGTACCATGATGCATTTTTCTTCAGGAGCTCACGTAGAGGCTTCGTAATGGTAGCAAAATCTGGAATGAAGCGAGAACAGTAGTTTGCCATTCCCAGAAAACTATGTACTTCAGTGGATGTTGAAGGAGGTGCAGCATTCTTGATATCTGCAACTTTCTTAGGATCTGGAGACAGACCTTTGTCACTAAGTACATGTCCAAAGAATTCAATTTTATGTTGATTGAACTCACACTTTGCTCGGCTTAGCGTCAAATTCTTTAATCATTGCAGCCAGGTTGTTGATAGCAATGTCAGCATTAGGTATCTTGCAATACCTGGCTGATGATGTGCTGGAATACTCAGCAGCACTGTTAATACCAAAACTCAGGCGCTTGTACCTATACAGACCTCGATGTGTCGTAAACGTTGTGATGAATCGACTCTCATCATCAAGTTCAAGCTGATGATAGCCCTTGTTTAAATCTAACTTGCTGAATACAGTTGCACCATTCAAGCGGTAAATCATATCATCTACAGTGGGTGTAGGATGGCGTTCACGCATTATTGCCTTGTTGGGAACACGCATGTCTACACAAATGCGTATCTCATCTGGATTCTTCGGCTTTGGTGGAGTGACAATTGGGCTTACCCATGGTGTTGGGCCTGTTACCGGTTCAATGATATCTAGTTCTATCAGCCTATCCAGTTCGGCATCGACTTTCTTGCGAGTATGGAATGGTTGTCGGCGATGTGGTTGGGCAACTGGAATTACATCTGGGTTGATATGCAGATGTACCTTGCTATCAGTATAACAACCTATGGATTTAAACCGATCAGAAAATTCAGCAACAATAGCATCAACATTGTTTGCAGATTCCACTGCTACAGCATTAGAAAGCTGAAGTAGCCCCAATTTGGTTGAAGTCTTGTAACTGAGTAAAGACTCCTTTGCATTCCTAACAACATGGAATGTAGTAATGAGCATTGCATTCTTTGACTTAATCTCTGCAGTGAAAGTTCCAATCACTGGTAAGGCTACCTTTGAAGCATAGGCAGTGGCTTTGCCATTATAGTTTTCAAGCTTGGGAACTGTTTTTTAAATTTTTCATAGTGGCACTCAGCAATGGTGTCAATGTTTGATCCAGTGTCAATGAGAATTTTGAGACAAATGCCAGCAATGTATACTATAGTCTCTGGGTTGTTTGGAAGATCATTCCATTCTGTGATTGATTGTACTCCATAAATATAATCACATTCACTGTCATCTGAGACTGGTTGTAATGAAATGTTGTCTTGTATATTATTAACATTCTTGATTTGAGGTGCAATATTGTGTTTGCCACCTCGACTCCTATGACTTGATCCTCGTACATTGCTTTTATTTATTGATTGTGGTTTCTTTAGTGCGGAACGACACATAGCACCAAAATGACCTAGTTTTCTACACTCATAGCACTTCTTACCTTGTGCAGGACAAACATTATCTTGGTGTGGGTAGTCTCCTCCACAATTGTAACATTTATTATTGACAACCTCTGATGTGAGTCGTTGTGACTGCTTGAGTCTTGTTCCATGACTCCAGTTGTGATGTGGTTCTCGGCTCAATTTAATGTTAGGTTTGGCATGATATCTTCTATGATCATGGTGTACTCCCTGAACCTTACATACTTCATGACTGTTAGTAACAGTGGCAGAACCGTTGTTGGCACTGCACTCCATGGCACGAGCATCACGTGCAGCATCTTCCATTCGACGAGCCATATCCAGTATCTTGGTAAGAGAACTTTCATCATCAACAAGTTCTAGAGCTCTTCGACGAAGACGTGTAGATGTGCATGTTTCAATTATTTGCTGTTTGATTTCTTTGTCAACATCAGCAAACTCACAATGGGCTGCTAAACCCTGCAGACGTGTATGGTATTGATCAACAGTTTCATTAGAGAGTTGTTTTGCTCTCCTGAAATGCATAATTTCCATAGCAGTATTTTGCCTTGGTTTGAAATGCTCAGTTAATTTGGCCTTGGCAGTGTCATAATCTTTGGCACCACCAGTATCTTTCAGTGTATCAAAGATGTCACAAACTCTATCACCTGCATAATGAAGCAGAAAGGCACGCTTTCTTTCAGCACTTTTGATGTCAGAAACTATCAACAAATTTTCAAACCTTTTAAGCCATTTGACCCACCTCTGTGACAGGTTTGTCTGGTCACAGTCAGGATCAAATGCAGGAAACTGAGGTATATTTGCCATTTTTACTGAATAAATTAAACTTATCACTTAAAATGTTCCTCAAATATATAACACTTACTGCACTGTATATGTTATTAAGAATTCACTGTAATTACTTTAATTTTGCAAAGCACACAAGCATTTTAATGCAAAAGTTCCACACAGTGCACAACACAGCAGCAACTGATCTTATACCTAGCCCTTGTGTACATGTGTTGTTCCTACTCACGCAGCACAGCAGTTGTTAGCAGTTGGTACAGCATTTGTCAGCAG
>WNGS01161972.1:108683-123376 GCA_020271785.1 Procambarus virginalis
ACGAGAGTTCTGATAATGTCTTAGACGCTGTATGCTTCGCCAAGACGACCGTGGGAGTTACGAGGTGGGGATGTCCTTTGCCTAGCTCTACAATCCGCAGTGTGGTGGCCAACTTGTTATGGTATTTGCAATATGGTAGCCTAGAATGATTAGATTGACGAGGGGACCGAGAGAATTGTCTAGGAAGTGATGATCTAGGGACGGACCAACAGTCCCTTGCGAGGTGGTTACTCTTACCACAATGCCAACATGAGGGAGTGGATGATTGTGGACTATGGCGTTTTGGCAATTATGAGGAGGCGAATTTGACTGGGGGCTACGAGCATGGGTACAGTTGTGCGACCGAGAGTTTTGAGAGTTTGTGGGAGGATGCTAAGAGCTTGTTACTACATTTACAGTATCAGAGGGTGGCAACAGTTGAGTACTTCGGGGTGCAAGTTTATCGGCAGCATTGTAATAGCCTCAAACACTACACAATTTCATGTTTAACACCAAAATTTTGTTGCTCGATGATTGGTTTAGTATGCTCTGGGGCAAAATGCATTAAAGTCCCAAACGCTATCATCTTGGCTATAGCCTCAGGGGACAGATTATTGTCTTTATCTAACCAAGTCGAATTATTCATAGCAGAAACTAAAGCATACAGATACTGATCGAGACGGCTAGTAAACGCATTAAACGATTCACCAGGCTGCATGGTGGCATTGGCAATTTTCTTGACTAACCTATACGGGTCAAGGTCTCCTTTATTAACAAAGTGACGGCGAAAGAAACCCTTAAATTCAGACCAAGACTGGAGGCTAACAATGGCTTTCTCGTCAACAATGAAACGTGCATCACCTTTGGTTGTGTCCACAGCTGACCGTGCAATTGCCAAGTATTCGGCATCAGTAGGCTTAGAAAAACATTCAACTGCTTTCGCTTCAACCTTACTAAACCACGATTCTAATAAGCCCGATTCCCCCGCAAAAAGAGGAATAGCCATTTCTTGAGCTGATCTCTGGCCATTAGGATGAGCAACTGTTCCTGTTGAGTCTGAGGGGGTTTCAACAGTGGTAGGCATTGTCACAGCCATGGAAGGAATGTGTGAACGCAGCTTATAATTAAGTGCACCTGGCATCAGAAATAGTATACACAAAAATAAACACTCAAAAAATTATCAACTTGGCTAAAGTAAAAAAATGGCAGAAATAAAATTATTAAATTGGGCTAGGCAATAAAATAAGAACAAGCAAATTGTAAACTAAATTTAGCAATCTTTCATTAATATGGCTGGAATTAGAAGTATGTAAATTAATTAAACCAGGCTAAGCACAGCAATTTAGAACTAGCAATTTAGAGGAACACAAATGCGAACAAGCCTGAACGATCTCCAGGCATATATGCAGCTGAAAACTCACACCCCAGAAGTGACTCGAACCCATACTGCCAGAAGCAATGCATCTGATGTACAGGATCCCTTAACCACTCGACCAACATGACTGGACAAACGAGGATGGTAGCCGAGGCTAATTCCCAATCCCCCGCCGGAACTCTGTTGGTAAACTTGGGCATGGTATTTTATCCAATCACCTCATTCTTTGGGGCACACGTGAGGAACACAAATGCGAACAAGCCTGAACGGTCTTCAGGCATATATGCAACGGAAAACTCACACCCCAGAAGTGACTCGAACCCATACTGCCAGAAGCAATGCATCTGATGTACAGGATCCCTTAACCACTCGACCAACACGACCAGAGGTGTGTCATATTGACCGTCTGAAGCCTTTATTCCCTGAAGAAGGAGGAGCCGCCGTGCAGGACGGAACAATGCCACGAGAACCTCAGCAGAAAGTGGTCTTATGCATGCAGGTGAATCAAGAGATTCCAGCAGAGGAAGGAAAATGGTCCAGGGCGGAAAGTTTGGAGAATATCGGAGTCAAGCCTCTCAACACCTGGAAGGAAGACAGAGAGCGGATCTGGCAGACCTGTTGAGAGAGAATGCATCTCTTTTTACCGACGTGCCCTTACGCTACAAGAGTGTGACGCACGAGGTAGAGGTGAGGGACGCCATGCCCATTAAACAGAGTGCTTATAGGGTCAGGCCTGAGAAGCGAGAGTTGATGAGGAAGGAGGTAGAGTACCTACTTGAGAATGACCTTTCCGAGCCTAGCAACAGCGAGTGGAGTTCCCTGTGTTTGCTGGTTAAGAAAAGCGACGGTACATACCGCTTTTGCACGGACTACAGGAAGGTGAACTCCATCACGGTGGCAGATTCCCACCCCATGCCCCGGGTAAGTGATTGCATCGATCAGGTGGGTAGTGCCAGATTTGTGTCCAAGGTCGACCTGCTCAAGGGGTATTACCAAATCTCGTTAGCTCCCGAGGCTAGAAAGATATCAGCTTTTGTGACACCGGATGGACTGAATCAGTATAAAGTGTTGCCCTTCGGGATGAAGAACAGCGGGAGTTGTTTTCAACGTATGATGAACGAGTTGCTGAGGGGAGCCGAAGGCTGCACTGTATACATTGATGATATAGTAGTGTACTCCGACGATTGGGAGGCACATCTTGAGCGACTCAGGGAGCTGTTCAGGAGGCTGGAAGATGCTAACCTGACCATGAACCTAGCAAAGAGTGAGTTTGGGAAGGCCCATCTAGAATACCTAGGTTTCGTCATCGGTCAAGGAGACGTTACCCCTGTGGACCACAAGGTATCAGCTTTCAGAGAGTACCCAATACCCAGGACAAGGAAGGAATTGCTGAGGTATCTTGGGATGATTGGATACTATCGTGGTTTCTGTAAGAACTTTTCCACGATAGCGCATCCTGTGATGGAATTACTTTCTAAGAATACACGATGGAAGTGGAGAAAGGCCTGCCAGTAGTCTTTCGAGAAGACGAAGAACCTGTTGACAGAGGCCCCAGTGTTGATATCCCCAGATTTTACAGCCAGGTTCATTCTGTATGTAGATGCCAGTGATGTAGGGATAGGAGCCATGTTGGCCCAGGAAAGGAGTGAGGTACATAGGCCTGTCGCATTTTACTCCAAGAAATTCGTGAAGTACCAGCGTACCTATAGTACCGTCGAAAAGGATGCTTTGGCTTTAGTAATGGTCCTATGTACGTGGGAGGAGGGGCGAGGGCTGTTCTCGTTTTTACAGATCACAACCCTCTGACCTTTCTGTACAAGATATGAAACTCCAACCAGAGGCTGACGAGGTGGGCATTACTACAACAAGAATACTGGTTAGAAATTAAGCACATCAGAGGGAAGGACAACGTGATAGCGGATGCCCTGTCCCGAGTACACTAAACTGTTATGACTCTTATTTTTAAGGGAGAGGTATGTGATTTTTAGGGAGAGGTGTTCCCCTCCCCCTTATATTTCTCCCACGCCAGCTGTAAGAGTCATATCTACGTTACCCGAACGTTCTCTGCCTTCCAGAGAACAATTTGACATATGTGGGAGCATGAGGTGTTCTCGCGTTGGCGAGAAATTAACTAAAGAAGAGTGTTTTGGGTAGTGGCTTAGGCCCTTTTGGACGCCAAGATGGCGCCGGCCACTACGTCTTCCCGCCAAGATGTTATGACGTCAGTGGCACCAGATTGGTCAAGAATGGTGACGTGGTACAGGGAGCCAATGAGAAACGCCCCTGGCAAGTATGACGTCACGAGTGAAAGGGGGGTCCGGGCGGCGCGCTCTGTGGCGCCAGGAGTTAGATACGACACGTCGTCAAGGGCAGACGTGCGATAGGGGATCCTGTCAGTCTGACAGTTTTTGCCCCTCTCCGGTGAATATACGCATCACTAGTGGTCTGCGAGTATCCTGTGAGGTCTTCCTGAACTCTGTGATGTGGACAGAAAAAGGAATTGACGGGAAACGAACAACAAGTGCTCCAGTGACAGGTGCTTAGCAAGAGTGAAGTCTGGGCAGGGACAGCTGTACAATTTCACCGGTCGAGTGATGACCTAGCGGCTGGGTCAGTTCACCGTGAGGAAGGAGAAGAACAAACTAGCTGGGAATACGAACGACTGCAGCCGGGAGTAAGGACTGCAGACGTAGTTGTGAAGAGGAGGCGATGACCAGGAGACCGGCTCCAACCCTTCAAGAGGTTGTGGAGGACCACGGATCCTGCAGGGAGAAGCAGTATGGAGAAGACGTGTTTTTGGGTGTTGGTTGAGATCCTGGGAAGAGCGCCAGTGTGTATGGGAGTGTCCCTTACAGCAAGTCGTGAGCCGGGACCAGGAGCTTCAATTCAACCCACAACAGAGGACGAGTCCACATCATTGATGGTGCAAGTAGGCAATTCAGTTTTCCCTCCCATTCCCCTTTAGTTATTAATTTAGGGGGGCGCAACGTCCGAAAAAATTCGGTAAAAATCGAAAATTTTTGAAATATTTATAAAAATACTACAACGTTGTGGCAACACTCTGGTACAATCATAATTATTTTACGATATAAATTGACGTATTTATGGTACATTTGCATGCGTAATTGTGCAGAATCAGGTGCCCGGCAGCTGTGGCGCGCGAAAGGTATTGCGTCGTACGTTCTAAACGTCAAATTTTTCGTAATAACGTCGTAAATAACGCTGTATGTATGAAGAGTAAATATACACTCATTGGCATCTCTTTCATCCCTCGTGGGGTCGGGCAGACCAGAAACCCTCAGTCACCTTGTGTGTCTCACTGAGGGTAGATGTTTCATCGATGCGCGCTCCATTCTCGCTCTTGGAATAGCGCATTGTTGCGTCTACTGCACAATGATATATATAGATGAAGCGTTAGAAGATAAGAGCAGCAAATCTGGCACACGGTCGATGTCTATATCAGTAAAAGAAAGCCGCTTTAGCGCGGAGAAGAGTAAATACAGTGACAGATGGTGGTGAGGTGTGAGGCGCGCAGAGGCGCGACACTTGACACCTCCTCAACCTCCCACAAGTTTCCTCAACCTTTCTCACACACCTTCTTCAACCCTCCTAGAGCCTCCTTACACACCTTCCTAGACCTCCCTCCCTCCAACAAGCCAAGACAGACTCCTAAGGAAGGTGATCCAGCAATCAGGCAGGTGCCTGTGAGTGCCCATTGCAGTGCCACCTTGAGGACCCACAATTCGGACCAATTATAATAGGTTAGCATGTTTTAGTGTTATAATTGGATATTTTGTAATCAATAATTATAATATATATGTGCAGGAATATATATATATAAATTTCTATGGATTTTTTTTCCCCAATTTTTTTTTCCGTTTGTTATCAGGGGATTTGCATGGAACTTACACACCTTGCTGAACGGATGCCTATCTGCAAGGGTGCCAATTATGAACGAAATTGGTCAACGTCAAGCTCGGCTACAGGTGGCCAAACTTTGATCTTATTTTACTCAGGTAAGAAATTTTCAACTTCAAGGTGTTTCACAGCTTTCATTTTTTAATCAAATTTCATGAAAATTGCACCTTATATGTAGAGTTTGTGCTTCTACACTTGTGCGGAGCACTTTAGTCCAAAGTCCATTTATTGATTTTATAAATATTTATAAACATCATAAATTGCATATTTTGGGAAGGGAACTTTGAATAATTGTATTATTGCACTAAACACTTTTTTGATAAAACTGCTCCGGAACATCCTTTATTATATGCTAATGTGATATCTGAGTGTTATAGAAATCATTTTAGTTAACACATGTGTTCCCTGAAAGATTTTGAAAATGTTGAAAATTCGTTGCATAATACGTTGTGTATTTTTTTTCTCCCTTTCTATTTAGGTTGTGATGCTGAAACTTGGACCAGTTGCAGCCCTTTCTATAACCATTTCTCAAATAAATTTATAAAAAAATTGAACAACTTTTTACTTTTCGGACGTTGCGCCCCCTTAGTTAGTTATTATCTATGTATCTTCTTATGTCGTGAGCAGGGCTCACCAATGTCTATGTTTCTAGTTAGACATAGTTGTGAAGGGAGATGCTATAGAGCTCTCACAAGATATATATATATATGGTGTGTGATTGCACCTGTGGTTTGGTGAAGAGATTGCTGTGACGAGGACATTTATATTTACGTGTCATTTACATTATAAGTTTGTGCCAGAGGATATATATATATATATATATACAAATGTACAATTTAGTAGTGTAAGGCTGTGTGCCTGGAGTTGCCTCGTTATTGTGAATATTGATAAAGTGAACTATATGTACTGGAGTTATTAAATAGTATATTCATATGTCTAGTGGTTAACTGGGATTATGCCAGTGTAGTGATATACTGTGAACATGAAGGAATAATAGGCACCTCATGCCAAATAGCGTGAATATAGTGAGATAGTGAGCAGAGTGAGCTCAGTGAGGAGAGTGAGTGGGCGTGGCATCTCGCGAGCTGCCAAACATTCGATAACACTGCATGTGGAGCGTGGGAACGCGCGACAGCTGGGAGTGATGCCATTCCGGAGTGTTCCAGAATTGTGAAGAGACAGAGAGAAGGCTGCTCATTTATTCCTTCGCCATGTTGTTGATCCAGAGTTATGATTCTTTGATCTTTTAAGTAAACCACAAAACCACTGCCGTGTTTGTGTGAACCCTCCATTACTTTGTTGCTATTGAGACTATCCAAGAGAGAGTGATTAAACATATACTTGCCTGTTACCAAATTGATTAGTTTTACCTGGGGCCACTACTATAATACTACTATTCCACTAAGGTGTTACTGGACACGATAAACACCAGTTGGCGACCTTTAGTGAGCGGTAGAGCCCTTTGTCGGGGCGGGCACATGATCAAGTGAAGTGATCGTGTTCTCACTCGTCTTAGGCTACGAGGCCAGCCGGAGACAGACTGAGAGACTCTCCTGGTGAACAGTGGCACCGTGAGGATCGAGTGAAGACCCATAGGGCTACAGTAAGTAACGTCTATCACTACTAATATTTGGTGGTGACTGGCTAGAGAGAGAGACACCCCGACAATATATATTATATATATATATATATATATATATATATATATATATATATATATATATATATATATATATATATATATATATATATATATATATATATATATATATATATATATATGCGAACAAGCCTGAATGGTCCCCAGGACTATATGCGAATGGAAACTCACACCCCAGAAGAAGCTTCTGGGGTGTGAGTTTTCATTCGCATATAGTCCTGGGGACCATTCAGGCTTGTTCGCATTTGTGTTCCTCACGTGTGCCCCAAAGAATGAGGTGATTTGGTAAAATGCTATGCCCAAGATAACCATCCGAGTGCCGGCGGTGAGGTGGTTCAAATAGCTTCGGCTATCACCTCATTTTGTCCGGTCGTGATGGTCAAGTGGTTTAAGGCGTCTTGTACATACCAGTTGCATTGCTCCTGGGAGTATGGGTTCGAGTCACTTCTGGGGTGTGAGTTTTCATTCATATATATATATATATATATATATATATATATATTATATATATATAATATATATATATATATATATATTATATATATATATATATATATATATTGTACATTCCAGTACTAACATTAAGAAGATTTGGACACTGATTAGAGCAGACTCAATCAAATTCCATTCCACGAAAACCCCACAATTGGTACTGCTTTTTGCACCATTCCAGTTAATATTGTGATCGCATAAATTCGTATGTAGATACAATGCATTAGACGTTTGGGCAGTTCTAATACTATAAGCATGTTGTGACAACCGCAATTGTAAGGACTTTCCTGTTTGTCCAAGGTACACAGAATCACAATCATTGCAGGAATTGAATACACGCAACCTGCTGTATGTATGTATGTAGTCTTTGAAAATGTAATAAGTTTTATGAAACGCGCTCAAATGTCGTGTCAGACTAGAAATAAAAATGAACTTTGGAGAATTGATTTTTCAATTACCATCAACAGTGAAAAAGAATATAAGAAACATTCAGAAAATTCGTGTTAGAATTATTAATCTTACTTTTTCGGTCATATTTAATAATATATGTTTACAGGAAAGACTGCTACCAAAATATACTAATATATATATATATATATATATATATATATAATATATATATTATATATATATATATATATATATAATATATATATATATATATATATATATATAAGTGTATGGAAAAGATACATAAATAAAAGTGATGAAAAAAAAGTGTAGGTGTTTGGCAGTCCTCCTAATGGCTGGTGTCAATGCCAATCACATTTAAAAAATAAGTTGACTGCTGGGCTGTTGCCTCCTGTGGTAAAGTAAGGAAAACACACAAAACAGATCATATGAACAACGAAACTTTAATTAACTTGAAAACAAATATGAACAAAGACAATCCCTTGGCTATGTACAGTGCAAACAAACAATTATAAAGTAAAAAAAACATAAAAAAACAGTGGTGATGTTACTCTACAATGAATAAGAAAAAAATGAATTAACAGGTGCTGAGAATATTTGCTGGCTAAACACATCCACTATTACAGAGCGTATATTAGATAGGTGTGTCAGCTTTGAGAGCACAGAATATTCTAAATCCAATGGTTGGTGCATGCTCAGTTATCGGCTATGTAGATGGCGCTGAAGTGGAGTGCAGATGACGATTCACCAATGGGACGTGTGCTGGTTGGAAGTGGTGGTTTGGTGATCGACGAAGGTGGAGGGGGGAGGTGGAAAGCGAGTGTCGGATACATATGCGCTGGCAGAAACGTATTTTACTCAATATGTACTACACTTGCTTGTAGTATCTAGATGTTGTAGATGTACTGATGTAACATGACGATAGGAAAGAGCAGGTCAAATCACTCTTGAAGGAGATTATCGTAACAGGTCACCCTCGATGCCTGCTCTTATGGGTTAAGTTACTTCAGTAGCTGGTGTAGCGGAAGGATTAGCTGTCTCTACCTCGTAGACTCGGGAGAGGGCGTCGGCTATGATGTTGTCCGTACCCTTGATGAAGTATAACGCCATATTAAAATTCTGCAAGTACAGAGCCCATCGTAGAAGACGTTGATTGCTGAATTGGGTCTGTTGCAGGAACCGCAGGGGATTGTGGTCCGAGTAGATGATAATAGACTGATTCCCCTGTAGGTAAGGTTCGAAATGTTGCAGATTCAGGACGATGGAGAGGAGTTCCTTTTCTTTAGTACTATAGTTCTTTTGATGGGGCTTCAACTTGTAGCTGTAGTAGCTGACAGGAAGAACCTCCTCGCCTCGTTGTTGCATTAGGACGCCCACTATGCCGGTACCACTGGCGTCGACATTGATGATGAAGGGCTTCGTAATATCTGGAGATGAGAGAATGGGATCAGAACATAGCAGAGATTTAAGTTGTTCAAAGGCAACAGTCTGTTGAATGGTCCAATGATACCGTTGCTTGGGGCTGGTCAGATTAATCAATGGTGTCGCTACCGTACTAAAATTCTTAACAAACCTACGATAGTAAGATGCAAGTCCAAGGAAGCGCAGGAGCTGCTTTCCTGGTCGTTGGTTGTGGGTAATGCTTAATGGCTTTAATTGAGTGTGAATCGTTTAAGGAATATGCTGCCACTCCCTAACACAGATGGACTTGCCAAGTTGTTGGTAAGGCCAGCTGTCAGGAGCTTGGAGAACAATCGTTGCAGCTGGAGCAGATATTCGCTCCAGTGTTAGTTGCCACAACGATGTCCAAGTAGGCGTAGGTGTGATCTAGGCCGTGGATGACGCGTTGACAGCACGCTGGAAGGTGGCGGGGTCGTTGCACAGTCCAAAAGGAAGGTGTTCATATCTGTACAGGCCAAAAGGAGTGGTGAAGCAGATATTTCCTTTGCTCTCTCTGTCAGGCTGATTTGATAATAGCCCTTTAACTAATCAATTTGGATAAATAATTTACATAACCTACTGCGTCAAGGATATCATATATACCTGGTAAAGGATAAGCATCCTTGACGGTCACAAGGTTCAGTTTCCTATATCGGTACAAAGTCGTACTTTACCGTGCGGTTTCGGCACCAAGATGCAGGGTGAGGCCCAAGGAGACTCACAAGGGGTGGCCTGCCCATGATCCAGAAGGTTTTGTACTTCAGCACGCATAACTTCCTTTTTGTACGGGCTGATACGGTAGAAGGGTTGACGAATTGGCTGGGAAGCAGGAAGCAGCCAGATGTCGTGCTGAACCACATTACACTCATGGGGATCATCGCTGAACAACTTCTGATGTTGAAGAACTTTGATGAGAGAGTACTATTACCGTCCTGTAAATATTTAGGAAGATCATTGAGGATTTCCGAGTTGGAAGGCACTGACTCAGAGTTAGTGCTTTCAGGAGAGAAGCAGGGATGGTCTCACTGCGGAGGTATGGATCTCTAAAGATGGAGAGAGATACTAGCACAGGGGGGGGAATACCTTTACACTCCTTTAGAAGATTGACGTGGTACAACTGGGTCCACCGCCGCCTATCTGGAGTCTCAAGAACGTAGTTGTGATTGTTTCTGCACTCCTTGATGCGGTAGGATCCTGAAAACTTATTTTGCAATGGAGAACCTGGGATCGGAAAATATGTCAACACGAAGTCTCCTGGTTTAAATTTCCTTACTTTGCTGCGTTGGTCAAAATGAGTCTTCATCGTATCTTGAACTTTCAATAGATTGGCATTAGCAAATTTATGTACTCTCTCTAGAATGTGCTTTAAGTTTTGAAGAAACTGGGGCACATTCTGAGGGTCACTGAAGGTGGCATTACAAGAGAGTCTTTAAAAGCTTTAAGAGGTTTACGGCACTTATGTCCGTAGAGCATCTCATAAGGAGATACTCCTAAAGACTCATTTGGGAGGCTTCTGAAAATGCACATGATTGTCAAGTTGTTATCCCAGTTCTTTATGGTTTCATTGCAAAATTTCTTTAGGAGTGATTTTATCGTTTGGTGACTACGTTCAAGAGAACCCTGTGAAGCAGGATGATAGGGGCTGGACAATATCTGAGTGATGTTGATTTCTTCCAGTGTCTTTTTGAAGAGATCACTGGTGAAGTTGGTGCCACAGTCACTTTGAATTTCCCTAGGAAATCCATATTGGGTAAAGATCTTCAATAGTTGTTTTACCCTCGTAGCAGCCGTAATGTTCTTTATGGGAACTGCTATGAGGAATCTAGTGGTTGGTCACAGGATGGTTAGTATATAAGCGTTGCCAGATCTGTCCGGGTAAAGGACCAACACAGTCTGTGATGATCTGTGAAAAAGTTCCGCAGGCACCGGATAGGAATTAAAGAGCCTTGGGAATCGGTGTGGTGTCTGTGTATAGCTGAGATAGTCTTGGTTGTAAGGTTGATGTAAAGTCATTCCTGGTTACTGACTTTAATACTTAAACAACTACATGATAGAGTAGCTCCCAAGCTTGGCAGGCGTCCTGTGTGCTGTTTACCTTCTCTCTCTGGCGTCCAGCCGCCGCACATAGAAAACGGATGGTACCATTTTCTGTGAACATGACATCCCTCCTTTTCTTTAAAAAGAATGAATACAGGATGTCTACCATGCTTGTAGCACAAAGCAAAGTTATTGACACAAAGTAAGTTATTAACATATCAAGAGATATTGCATACATTAACATTAATTAAACACACAAAGAATTTAAACAATCTTTACCACAAAGGATTTCAATGTTAAAAATACATATGCAATGTTAAACAAACATGAAAGAAACTGTAATACAAAGTTACAAAATATTGAATGAGAGATCTGCATTATTCAAACAATATTAATTTAGTTCAGCATAACAAGTAAATACTTTGCATTACATAGGAACACAATTAATCATCATATCGTGTAGGGCGTTTAACATGACGTTTTGGACGAGAGTCCTTAATACAAAAACATCCCTCGATGAATTGTTTATCGAGTTATAACTCATTTTTTCTTTTTCTTTTGCACGACTTTGCACTTCATCATTTTCTACACTATTGGAATCACTTTGAAATAAGCCATATTACGTGTTATACTATGATCTCTATTACTCTACTGCTGTTACCATAGTTCCTTTACACTAATCACTTTATATGGTTTTGTATCATACGGCATATCTAGCTTTCCCTCTTTTTTCTTTTTAACGAGAACAGTATCTCCAACCTTTATGAATTGTTCCTTTGCACGTTGATCATGAGCAATTTTCATTTTGCCCTTCGCTAGTGCATCCTTCTGAGCGAGACGTTTATCCGTTACCTTGGCTGGCATGACAGGTAGTGCGATTCTCATAGGACGTCCAAATAAAAGTTCGCCAGGCGACTTGCCCAGTGTTCCATGCGGTGTTGCACGGTAGTTCCTGAGAAAAGCATACATAGCTTGTTTCCAGGATCGTCCTTCGGCATGAGCACAGCGTACAGCTTTCATGAGAGGTTGCATGAATCTCTCGACTTCTCCATTTGCTTGTGGATGTAGTGGCATCACACGGCGGTGTTTGAATCCAATATGCTCAGCAAAGTTGACAAAGTCTTGTCCATTAATGGCGGTCCATTGTCCGTCTTGACAACTTCAGGAATGCCAAAGTTTGAAAAGATCTTGTCGAGTTTCGGGATGACAGCCTTTGCAGATGTGGAAGTGATGATTTCTACTTCTGGATAACGTGAGTGATCATCAATGACTACCATCAAGTACTCTCCAGTGGTAGCGGTCCACAGAAGTCCATCGATACTTCCATCCATGGTGCAGCAGGTAGTGGTGAAGGTTGTAGAGGTGTTGGTCTTGAAGTATCCACTGCAGCTTGGCAAGGGACACAGGCATCATGCATGTCCTTAGCTTGACGATCAATGCCAGGAAACCACACCTTTTCTCGTAGCAGCTGTTTGGTCCTTACAAGACCTTGGTGTCCTTGATGTGCAAGCTTCAGAGCACGTTGCTGGAGAACAGCTGGAATGACGATACGAGTACCTCGCAGCACGGTGTCGCGTTGTTGCGTAACACTTAATTCTGTCTGGATGCGTTCAAGTGCTTTGAATGCATCTTGGTCAACTCCTGAGGGTGGGATGCGTGGAAACTTTTTCTTAGTCAATGCATCCACTGTTGCTTGCAGAGTTGGGTCCTCTAGGTTGCAGTACGGATTTCATCAAGAGTGAGAGCCTTAGGGACTGCATCACAGGTTACAGAGTGTACATATTCCTCGGCAACTTGCTGATGCTTGGTGATGGTGAAACTGTTGGCAGGATGTCGACTGATGTAATCAGCGGGATTGCCTGCACCTGGCTTGTATTTCACCGTAAAGTTGTATGGTTGCAGACGAAGAGCCCATCTCTCAATGCGAGCTGGTGGTTTGGACTTTGGATTATTGAAGATGGTCTCCAACGGTTTGTGGTCAGTGACTATCGTGGTAAAGGGTGCACCAAGCAGATACACATTGAAGTGTTCACAGCCCCATACAAGAGCAAGAGCTTCCTTCTCTGTCTGACTGTATCGTTGCTCAACATCTGTGAGAGACGGCTGGCGTAGGCAATTACTACTCTTGAATCTGGTTGACCAGGTTTGTGTTGGGCTAACACAGCACCTAAACCAACAGGACTAGCATCCACCGTTAACTCAGTGTCCATTGATGGATCAAAGTATGCAGCAGTCGCATTTTCTACTAGTGCATCTTTCACAGCATCAAATGCATTTTGCTCGACATCGCTCCAGTACCATGATGCATTTTTCTTCAGAGCTCACGTAGAGGCTTCGTAATGGTAGCAAAATCTGGAATGAAGCGAGAACAGTAGTTTGCCATTCCCAGAAAACTATGTACTTCAGTGGATGTTGAAGGAGGTGCAGCATTCTTGATATCTGCAACTTTCTTAGGATCTGGAGACAGACCTTTGTCACTAAGTACATGTCCAAAGAATTCAATTTTATGTTGATTGAACTCACACTTTGCTCGGCTTAGCGTCAAATTCTTTTCTCGTAAGCGTTGCAATGTTGCACGAAGAGCTTTGTCGTGTTCAGCTTGGGTACGGCCATAAACAATGATGTCATCAGACATGTTGTCAGCATTAGGTATATCTTGCAATACCTGGCTGATGATGTGCTGGAATACTTCAGCAGCACTGTTAATACCAAAACTCAGGCGCTTGTACCTATACAGACCTCGATGTGTCGTAAACGTTGTGATGAATCGACTCTCATCATCAAGTTCAAGCTGATGATAGCCCTTGTTTAAATCTAACTTGCTGAATACAGTTGCACCATTCAAGCGGTAAATCATATCATCTACAGTGGGTGTAGGATGGCGTTCACGCATTATTGCCTTGTTGGGAACACGCATGTCTACACAAATGCGTATCTCATCTGGATTCTTCGGCTTTGGTGGAGTGACAATTGGGCTTACCCATGGTGTTGGGCCTGTTACCGGTTCAATGATATCTAGTTCTATCAGCCTATCCAGTTCGGCATCGACTTTCTTGCGAGTATGGAATGGTTGTCGGCGATGTGGTTGGGCAACTGGAATTACATCTGGGTTGATATGCAGATGTACCTTGCTATCAGTATAACAACCTATGGATTTAAACCGATCAGAAAATTCAGCAACAATAGCATCAACATTGTTTGCAGATTCCACTGCTACAGCATTAGAAAGCTGAAGTAGCCCCAATTTGGTTGAAGTCTTGTAACTGAGTAAAGACTCCTTTGCATTCCTAACAACATGGAATGTAGTAATGAGCATTGCATTCTTTGACTTAATCTCTGCAGTGAAAGTTCCAATCACTGGTAAGGCTACCTTTGAAGCAA
>WNGS01161972.1:134029-149057 GCA_020271785.1 Procambarus virginalis
ATTTAAATTTGGTATCACTGTGTTCGCAATAGAATTGTCTATAAGAACATATGTATAAAATGGCGGCAAATCATAAGGCATATCAGCACCACATAAAAAAACTATTGACATTACTCGCCGAGAGCGCCAAACAGCAACAAATGTTTCCATCTCTTAATGGTTGTGAGCCCACAGTCGTCCTACTCGTTAATTTGGTATCATTGGAATCGCAATAAAATTCTCTATACGGACATATGCATATGAATGTATATTCTAGGTCGTTGCCCACCGGCAAGAGTGTGGGAAGTTGACGAGGAGTTACCCGCGAGCGCACCAGCGAAAACACATGTGGGAAATCACGCTTGGAAAGTTTATAATTTATATGTGTCCCGACCTTATTTTTCTATGTCCGTATTTGTTTTTTGTACCAATGTGTTCGCAATAAAATTTTCTATAAGAAGAAAAGTATAAAAAATGTACAAAGCATATGTACGAATTGCGCCAAATATAAAACAACGTCGCTCATTATGCGTGCGCGGCAAAAACGAACGCAATGGGTTCGTTTGTTCCATGTTTGTCAAGTTTATACTTGTCTAAACACAATTTTATTTGTATGACAGTGATCACAGTAAAATTTCCTACACAGACATAAACGAAACAAATAAAAATATTTGCCTGGTCATAGCAAAATGAACGGGTAAAGGGAACCCACTGCAACACGCCCGCCACACCCAGAGCCACACCCGCCACACCCGCAACATCAGAAAAAATACTTTGTTTTTTTCCTGCTTACTCATAGAAGTTTAGGTGATATAATATTCATTTTTGTACCAAAACAGTCGCAAATAAATTGTCTACAATACGTATATAATATAATATGTTATTGATGATAAATAAAATTCCAAATAGGTGTACTTACCATGTATATGTTGATTGTAGACCAACAGTTGAGCATTTTTTCTTCACTCCACCATCTTCAGGCCTCAGATCCTGAAGTTGCTCAACAGATGTTTCGTTGGTGGAGTGAAGCTGTTGCCGGTGGTTACTTTTTCTCCACCCAATATACCTTTCTGCGGTGGTACCTTGTGTAGCAAGGTACAGCGCACAGTGCCACATCACAAGTTTTACATGCGAGTTTGACGTCCTTCCTTATGCCAGACTTGTTACAAACACGGCACCTTTTACGTTTTCCAGGTCGATAATTTCATGTGTCAACTTGTAGTTCAGTCTATGTTCTGAATCTACAATTCGTTTTTGTTTGTAGGGAACAACAGGAATCGTGTCTTCTTCAGGATCGACAAGACTGTTGGTTACATCTTCTGTCACATCCGTCAAGTCAAGGGCTTCTATGTCATCGAACTCCTGTTCAGAATTGTGTGATGACGACTGGGCTTGAGGTGTTGATGTGAACAGAGCTCGCCTCGAACCAGATGGGCCGGCTGTTGGAGGTGCCGCGTCAGCAGGACGAGCTACGTTGCTAGCGTCAGGAGCAGCTACGTTGGCATCTATGTCTGGAGCATGGGGTATGCCTGTGGTTGTTGGCCAGTCATCACTTTTCCACATCAATAAGGATTTGATTCCTATTGCGTGAAACTCCAGAAAAGTGAGCTTTTTTACATCAGTGGAGTAGTTCTTATACAATGCGTATGCATTGTGCAAAGCCATTTGTAGAAAATAAAAAGTAATCTTCTTGGTCCATTTGTGTGTTTTTCTGGCAAACTCGTAATACTTGATCATTTGACCGAAATGATCAACACCTTTCATGTACCGATTGTAATCACATATGGCCTTGGGTTTGTTCACTTTCACAAGTTGGAGTCCAGTTCTCCCGTTTCGCATACGAACACGTTTCCTGCGATTTACTTCTGTTGTGTCGGCATTGTGCAGATTGGTGATGACAGTGACAGGGCGCTTGTCTTTCCATACTATGATAATGTGTTATCCTTACGCCTGTGTAGGGTGGTATCTGTTGCCATTTTAGCCTTTGCCAGTTGTTGCAGATCCTTGGGGGCGCCACGTTGCAGTCTAAGTGTTCCACATGTGTAAACTCCAACTTCACGTAATTGTTGTGTCAGGGCAACTGAGTTATAGTAGTTATCCATAAGTTCGATTACCTTATATGGACCCAAAAATTTCTTAGTTAACTTGTACATAGGACCAGACCTGTGTTGGTTAAGTATCATTACTACAGATCCGATAGTTATTTTACTGGGTTTAGCTCGTTCATTCTTTGCTCGAGTGAACTCGGCTGTAGGTTTGGACAGTTGTTCTCCTATTTTCTTGAATACTAGTTGCATTTGTCTACGCTTCACTTGAACATAATCATCTACGTTATATAAGGGAGTAGGAGGTACATTAATCAATTCATTAGGGAGGATCTTATCTGTACCATAAAGAATAGTGTGAGGTGTGTCAACTGTAGAAACATTAATTGAAGAATTTATAGCACATTGAATTAAGGGTATAAAATCATCCCAATTGTTATTATTAAAATTCAACGTGACTCTCAAGGCATCTAAATCTTTCCTGTTAGTACGTTCGGCTAGTCCGTTGCTAGCTGGATGATAAGGCATGATACTACATTTTTTAATGTTATATAAATCACACAAGGTAGTTAAAATACTATTACTGAATTCTGGACCATTATCTGAAAGGATTACTTTAGGCATACTATATCTACAAATTATTTGGTCATGGAATGCACTGGCTATAGTTTCTGCTGTTTTGTTCAGGATAGGAACTAGTTCGCAAAACTGTGAAAAATTATCGAACATTACAAGCAAATGTTTGTTCCCTTTCTCTGTTTCCGCAAAATTTTTCAATAAATCCATCGATACTCGTTCCCAAGGAGCTTTAGTTGCTGGGTACACCTGAATTGGATTAAGTCCTGAAACATGTCTCTTGTGCTGTAAGCAGGTTAAACATCTGTCAACATAATGAGCAATCTCCTTAGCCATTTTTGGCCAAAAATACTTTAATCGACCTTGTTGGAGTGTACGATCCTTTCCTGGATGTGCACTTGCAGGAGCATCATGGATAATTTTTAACACAGTTGGTACCAAGACAGCTGGAACAACTAACTGACATTTCCTCGGGGCTGTCCCTAGCTTTACTACTCTACACAGTAGATTGTCTAACATCACTAATTCTTTCAATGGTACTGGCGGTTTATGAATCGGGCGAGTGTCTTGCTTAGTCAAAAATTTAATGACGGGTGCCCCCATGGGGTCTTGTCTCTGTTCCGTTTCTACTACTGTAGCATCTAATGCTGGGTAATTTAACTGAATCGCAGCTACGTGTCGAGAAAATGCATCGGCTACAACATTTTGCTTTCCTGGAATATATCCAAATGTGGGATTGAATTCTTGAATTGTGAGCAAATATCTAGCAAACTTTCCAACTGGATTCTTATTTTTGAACAAGGGAATTAATGATTGGTGATCTGTAAGAACATGAACTGGGTAATTATAAATTGTATCCCTGAAATGTTTAAGTGCCCAGACAACTGCCAAGGCTTCTCGTTCTGTTGCGCTATAATTTTTCTCTTCTTTAGATAATGTACGGCTAGCATAAGCTATTGCGTGATCTCTGTGACCTGTTTGAAGTAATGCAGCACCTAAACCTATGTTACTAGCATCTGTAACCAACGTAAAAGGTTTAGAAAAATCTGGGTACCTAAGGACAGGTGACGAAATCAAGGCTGCTTTGAGTTTTTTGAATGACTGATCCTGGGCCTCTCCCCAAACAAAGGGTTCATCTTTTCTTTGCAACTTGTAAAGTGGGGCGGCTATAATAGAGAATCCAGCAATAAATGAATGATAAAATCCTACAAGACCTGTGAACTGTCTTACGGCTTCTGCGGTACGAGGTGTTGGAAAATCACGGGCAGCAATAATTTTTGATTCATTCAATGTAATACCTGAAGGTGTAACTGAATGACCTAGGAAATTAATCTTCTCCTTTAAAAATGAACATTTTGCAAGCTTTATTTTCAAATTAGCTTCAGCGAGCTTTGCAAGTACTTTCTCAAGGTTCTGGAAATGAGTCTGAACATCTTGGGACATGATTGTGAGATCATCAAGGTAAACTAGAAGAGTACTTTCTATCAATCTACGAAATAGATTTGTCATGAGCCTTGAAAAAGTTATTGGACTACTCCGCAAACCAAATGGAATTCTTTTGAAATGAAAATGACCATTGGGAGTACTAAAAGCTGTCAATTGTTTACTTTCCTCATCAAGGGGGATTTGCCAGAATCCCTGCAACAAATCTAACGTTGAGAATATTTTATTTCGACCAATACTTTGCAACAAATCATTTAGAACTGGAAGTGGAAGCGATCAGGTATCGTTACTCTGTTAAGCTTTCGATAATCGATTACAGGTCTCCAAGTCCCATCTCGCTTTGGTACAAGAATCAATGGAGCGTTCCATGGCAAATTACTCGATTCAATTACATCACTCTGTAACATTTCCTCTATAAGTCTATCGGTTTCTGCTCTCTGAGAATGGGGAAGACGGTAAGCTGGTACATAAATAGGAGTTGTTCCTTGTTCAAGGGGAATTTTATGTGTAATGAGAGGAGTGAGACCTAATTTTTCTCCTGGTAGGGCAACAACGGCTCTATTCCTGTTCAAAATTTCCAAAAGCTGAGCCACAAAGTCAGGAAAATTAGTAGGACTGAGGTGTTGCGCTTGCACCTCTGGCTGAGATCCCTGTTCTCCTGGTGTGAGAGTACAAGCAGTATGATCCATGGAGACATCATCCACAACTTGCACCGGTAACGAGTAATGGGCAAAATCTACAACATGGGTACCAGACTGGAGATGGATGTCGGCATTACTAGTGTTTGCAATAAATAATGTAAAAGTACCATCCAGCACTGTGTGCCAGGAGGGTTCAACAAACCTACCATTCACTTTACATGTTTCACTTTCCGCAATCACATCCGACAACTCAGGCACTCCCTGAACCTTAACTCTTATTCTGGTGAGAGAATGAGAGGGCAGCACAGTGTCAGTAGCCGTGGAACCACTGACTTCAGAGATGGAAGCTGCCAGGCGAGCAAGACAACGAGAATCCGTTAGGGCGTCCCCTTCCAGAAGGTCCCGATACTCACTCTCCTTAACAACTGCACAGCTACGATGCTTCAATCGAGTGCCCGTTTTCTCGGGTATGCTACCACGACGAGGATCTGACAAACCTACGCTAGCAAGGCGGGTGTCAACAAAATTAACGTAGTCTGATTGAAGGTTGAACTCATGGCCCTGTCGATACATGCTACACAAGGGTATGATGTGGTCTTTGATACTAATGTTCCAACGATGGGGAAACAATGCAATATTTTCATCAATCATGGTGTACAGACCTAAGAAAATGTCTCCAGGGAAATGAATAATGTCAACAACTAAACATGTTATAGACAATGTGACATCATTTAACTTGAGTGGGAGGTCAATTTCACCCTGAACTTTTACTTTATTTCCTGAAATACCACTTAGAAAAGGTATGTGTGACTGTTTTAAAGTAGTAGGGTGCTTACTTTCAATGTCTCTAAGAGCTGAGGGCTTGACAATATTAATTTTTGCATCTGAGTCAAGAAAAACTTTTAAAACTCTACAATGGACAATGGCTGAGACAAGGGGACCATCACTAGAGACTGGACAAGTTACTACTTTTGACTTATGTTGTCTTGGATATCTGCGTCTTGTCTGGGTCAAATTCACTGTGGTTCCGTCAACATCTACAACTGGTCTAGAGTCAGTGTCCTCCTCTGTCAAATGTCCAAATCTATTTTGGGTAGCTACTGAATACACAGGGAGGGCACTAGGATTGGCTAGCTTGAATTGGTTAGCGGATGGCCTTGGGGGTTTCCCGACGACATGAAGTGAACATTCTGAACTCCAGCATTCTGTGACTGAGTATTATAATTTGAAGTTGCATTATAGTTGGGCTGGGAGTTGTAATTACGAGAGTTCTGATAATGTCTTAGACGCTGTATGCTTCGCCAAGACTGACCGTGGGAGTTACGAGGTGGGGATGTCCTTTGCCTAGCTCTACAATCCGCAGTGTGGTGGCCAACTTGTTTATGGTATTTGCAATATGGTAGCCTAGAATGATTAGATTGACGAGGGGACCGAGAGAATTGTCTAGGAAGTGATGATCTAGGGACGGACCAACAGTCCCTTGCGAGGTGGTTACTCTTACCACAATGCCAACATGAGGGAGTGGATGGTTGTGGACTATGGCGTTTTGGCAATTTATGAGGAGGCGAATTTGACTGGGGGCTACGAGCATGGGTACGGTTGTGCGACCGAGAGTTTTGAGAGTTTGTGGGAGGATGCTAAGAGCTTGTTACTACATTTACAGTATCAGAGGGTGGCAACAGTTGAGTACTTCGGGGAGCTAGTTTATCGGCAGCATTGTTAATAGCCTCAAACACTTCACCAATTTCATGTTTAACACCAAAATTTTGTTGCTCGATGATTGGTTTAGTATGCTCTGGGGCAAAATGCATTAAAGTCCCAAACGCTATCATCTTGGCTATAGCCTCAGGGGACAGATTATTGTCTTTATCTAACCAAGTCGAATTATTCATAGCAGAAACTAAAGCATACAGATACTGATCGAGACGGCTAGTAAACGCATTAAACGATTCACCAGGCTGCATGGTGGCATTGGCAATTTTCTTGACTAACCTATACGGGTCAAGGTCTCCTTTATTAACAAAGTGACGGCGAAAGAAACCCTTAAATTCAGACCAAGACTGGAGGCTAACAATGGCTTTCTCGTCAACAATGAAACGTGCATCACCTTTGGTTGTGTCCACAGCTGACCGTGCAATTGCCAAGTATTCGGCATCAGTAGGCTTAGAAAAACGTTCAACTGTTTTCGCTTCAACCTTACTAAACCACGATTCTAATAAGCGCGATTCCCCAGCAAAAAGAGGAATAGCCATTTCCTGAGCTGATCTCTGGCCATTAGGATGAGCAACTGTTCCTGTTGAGTCTGAGGGGGTTTCAACAGTGGTAGGCATTGTCACAGCCATGGAAGGAATGTGTGAACGCAGCTTATAATTAAGTGCACCTGGCATCAGAAATAGTATACACAAAAATAAACACTCAAAAAAATATCAACTTGGCTAAAGTAAAAAAATGGCAGAAATAAAATTATTAAATTGGGCTAGGCAATAAAATAATTAAGAACAAGCAAATTGTAAATTAAATTTAGCAATCTTTCATTAATATGGCTGGAATTAGAAGTATGTAAATTAATTAAACCAGGCTAAGCACAGCAATTTAGAATAAAAACTGGAAAATGCAATTGCAAAATTTCATTAAAAAGATTCAACACAACATGTGGCAATGCATGAAAAATGGGTTTAGCAAAAACAAATTGGACACAGGCACATGCGTAACATGCTATGGTAAAAGTTTAAAATAAAATGCTTAAAGGATAAATTTCAAAGTTAGGTCTGGAGAAATATAAAAAAAATTCTATGTTCTAATGTCTATGGAAATCTCAAAAACAAATTTCTATTATGCAAAATAAACTGCTAGAAACAATTATTTCTTACTTCTCTCACCTTTGAATTCACTAATGACACCATTAACAACCAATGGATAATGGAATCAATGCAGGAAATATTGAAATGACTCAGAGAAACTGTGGAAATGGAGTACTGAACCAGGTCCAATATTTAACAAGTCACTGAATGGTTAATTCACAGGATATTATGGATATTATTATGTAAGTCACTTTTTATAACTTGGCACATTGTTCTCAACTAATAATTACTTATCTCAGGGTTGCAATTTATGAGAATCACCAGTAGCCAAAATTGGAGGAACGTCGTGAAGATCTGAAGAGGCACATGTGAAGGCGATGAGTCACAATAACGTGACTCGTAAACCCATGCATAGTAACGTAAACCCATGCATAGTGGCATGTACATTCACTTCTTTTCCTACCATCCTCCTTCTGTTAAGAAAAGTGTCCTCGTCTCTCTCTCTTCCTCCGCGCTCTACGCATCAGCGACCCTCAGTTTCTTGATTCTGAAATTGCCTTTATCTACAAATCATTCTCTCACCTTGGTTACCCTTTGCATTTCATCAACTGTGCCTACTCTCAAGCTAAACGAAATTTCTTTCATCCTAAACCTGCTTCCAACACTAGTAGCACTGTACTATGCCTTCCCTTCATATCTGAACTCAAAACTTTTACCAATACCTTTCGTCCTCTTGACATAAAACTCGCCTTCCGACAAACTAACACACTTCGTAGTAATCTAGTTCACACTGCTCCTCCTGCTTCTAATGCTGCTGGTGTCTACTCTATTTCCTATTCGTCTTGTCCTCTCCAATACTTTGGCGAAACTGGCCGTACACTGAATGACAGACTTAAAGAACACAAGAGATGTGTGAAGTCTGCAGACACTAACAATGCTCTCTTCTGCCATGTGAGGGATTCTAATCATCCCATTGATTGGTCTTCCTCCAAAATAATCTTTCCTGCCTCTACACAGACGCCGTCTTGTGGAATCGGCTCTAATACACAATGTACCCAACATGAACTTGAGTCCTGGCTTTGTTGCTGTGGACTCTTCCCTTTCACAGTATATACTCAAATGCTCTAATCTTTCTAACAAACGTGACCTAACATAAGCCTACCCCTCCTATTTTTTTCTTTCTCTTTCCTTTTCTTTATCTCTTCTCCTACGCTCCCTTGCTATCCTCTTCTTATTCCTATCTCCTTCTCATTCGGTGGTTTTAATAGGAGCTGCCTCGTATGGGCCAATAGGCCTTCTGCAGCTCTTATTATTATTACTATCCCCTCTACTACACCTTACTTTGCTCCTCAGTTCTCTCTTGCCTATTTATTGCCTGTCTCTACTCCCTCATCACAATCGACTTGAGAATGGTCCAGGACGGACCGAAACGTCGTCATCTCTTCACCTTCTAGTGTGTGGTCTGGTCAACAGGCACATGTGAGGTGTGTATACAAACTGGTGGGACAGGTAACGCTCCCGGCGGCCGTGGCGCGAAGCTTGGGAAAACCCCACACTAGAAATGATGTTGGAAGCACGAAGATAAATTCTGAGACGACGATATTGCGACGATGGCGGTGGAGAAGCACAATAGGACGAAGTTCACACAAAATGATGTAGCAGGGGGCTGGTGGCGATGGTGAGAGGTGGCGAGGTATCGATGTTGTTGTTGTGTTGATTTAGGGGCGACGACGATCGTGGGATCGGATGCGCCCCGGCGTACCCGTTAAGGGTGAATCACGAAGCCTGGAAAGGTGGAATGCCAAGCCAAATCGCGAAACTAGTGACGCCAATCACTAGAAACTAATATGCCATACGGCAAATAAACGCACAGTCAGGCAGATGATTGGGGAGTCCCAGGAGTCCCTCAGGGTGACAAGCACCGGCCCCGTTCCACACAGAGAACACCAGGTAGCAAAACCAAAACGCTGTCCCCAATTTAAACGCAAAAAGTCATCCGATGTCCCCCGGCAGAGCAGAAGCCGGCCGCCCACCACGGCTGAGGGCACACCAGGAGCCCACCAAGACCCGCCAACCCCCGGCACCTCTCGGCCAAGCCGGCCGCCGAACACCGTCACACCGCCGGGAGAACCAGCCAGTACACGTCAAAAAAAAATCTATCAACAATCCTGTGACCCAAGGCGATACGTGCACCAGGCGTCGTACAATCGGACCGCTGAAAAGGGATGCCAAACGGCAGTAGCAAAGCCAAAACGCGAAAACAAGACATGACCAGGCGGCCCCCAGGCGGAAGAGGTGTCCAGACGTCTGCTCGGCTTCAAGGTTGAACCAGGAGTCGAGGTATCGATGTGGCAACGTGGCGAGGCGTCGATGTGGCAACGTGACGAGGCATGTGTGTGGTGGCGACATTTAGTCAAACAATTGTAGTCTTTTTTTTCACCAATTCCTCTTGAATAAATGTACAACACCCACAATAATCAGTTGATACTTGCGACGATGAGTGACGACGATTTCAGTAGCTTGAACACTCACAAAGCTTTGATCCTGTTAGCTTGGGTGGCGGTGGTGGTGGTGGAGGTGGTTCCCACGTGGGTGCGAGATTCAAAAATGGCTGGCACGGGAAGCTACCCTCCTCAATGATGAATTAGTATTCAAACAGGAAATTATTGACCCTTACTTCTGAGACGTTGGCCTGGAGTAGTGGTTGATGGCAGGACCCCGGTCTGGGACAATATTTGATGCGTGAGTGGCAGGATGGCGGCTTATGGAGGCGGCTGATGGCGGTGGCGGGCAAGGCGATGTGGGTACTTGGAGTTTCGTTTCCAGAAAAAAATATCTGGATCCCACTGCTGCTACCAGTTTTCGTTGCCTTGTTCGGGTTGAATGTAGACACAGTAGACACTTCTTAGATTTATTGACTAAGGCAACAAGGTTTATATCTGGCCAGCCGAGGTCCGCCTACTCTGGGACTATGGAGAGATCTGGCCTGCTGCAAGCATGGCTGGTGACTGTGTGTCTGGCATGACGTCAGAGGCCTACTCGCCTGTGATTGGTTATGTTCCAACTGGTGGGGAATTTGAGTATAACACTTAACCACTCGACCAACATGACCGATCAAAAGAAGATGGTAGCCGAGGCTTATTCCCCCATCCCCCATCCCCGTCGGCATTCTGTTGGTAATCTTGGGCATGGTATTTTATCAAATCACATCATTCTTTGGGGCACACGTGAGGAACACAAATGCGAACAAGCCTGAACGATCTCCAGGCATATATGCAGCTGAAAACTCACACCCCAGAAGTGACTCGAACCCATACTGCCAGAAGCAATGCATCTGATGTACAGGATCCCTTAACCACTCGACCAACATGACCGGACAAACGAGGATGGTAGCCGAGGCTAATTCCCCAATCCCCCCGCCGGTACTCTGTTGGTAAACTTGGGCATGGTATTTTATCCAATCACCTCATTCTTTGGGGCACACGTGAGGAACACAAATGCGAACAAGCCTGAACGGTCTTCAGGCATATATGCAACGGAAAACTCACACCCCAGAAGTGACTCGAACCCATACTGCCAGAAGCAATGCATCTGATGTACAGGATCCCTTAACCACTCGACCAACACGACCAGAGGTGTGTCATATTGACCGTCTGAAGCCTTTATTCCCTGAAGAAGGAGGAGCCGCCGTGCAGGACGGAACAATGCCACGAGAACCTCAGCAGAAAGTGGTCTTATGCATGCAGGTGAATCAAGAGATTCCAGCAGAGGAAGGAAAATGGTCCAGGGCGGACGGCACCCATCTCTCCAATGCGGAAAGTTTGGAGAATATCGGAGTCAAGCCTCTCAACACCTGGAAGGAAGACAGAGAGCAGATCTGGCGGACCTGTTGAGAGAGAATGCATCTCTTTTTACCGACGTGCCCTTACGCCACAAGAGTGTGACGCACGAGGTAGAGGTGAAGGACGCCATGCCCATTAAACAGAGTGCTTATAGGGTCAGGCCTGAGAAGCGAGAGTTGATAAGGAAGGAGGTAGAGTACCTACTTGAGAATGACCTTTCCGAGCCTAGCAACAGCGAGTGGAGTTCCCTGTGTTTGCTGGTTAAGAAAAGCGACGGTACATACCGCTTTTGCACGGACTACAGGAAGGTGAACTCCATCACGGTGGCAGATTGCCACCCCATGCCCCGGGTAAGTGATTGCATCGATCAGGTGGGTAGTGCCAGATATGTGTCCAAGGTCGACCTGCTCAAGGGGTATTACCAAATCTCGTTAGCTCCCGAGGCTAGAAAGATATCAGCTTTTGTGACACCGGATGGACTGAATCAGTATAAAGTGTTGCCTTTCGGGATGAAGAACAGCGGGAGTTGTTTTCAACGTATGATGAACGAGTTGCTGAGGGGAGCCGAAGGCTGCACTGTATACATTGATGATATAGTAGTGTACTCCGACGATTGGGAGGCACATCTAGAGCGACTCAGGGAGCTGTTCAGGAGGCTGGAAGATGCTAACCTGACCATGAACCTAGCAAAGAGTGAGTTTGGGAAGGCCCATCTAGAATACCTAGTTTTCGTCATCGGTCAAGGAGAGGTTACCCCTGTGGACCACAAGGTATCAGCTTTCAGAGAGTACCCAATACCCAGGACAAGGAAGGAATTGCTGAGGTATCTTGGGATGATTGGATACTATCGTGGTTTCTGTAAGAACTTTTCGACGATAGCGCATCCTGTGATAGAATTACTCTCTAACAATACACGATGGAAGTGGAGAAAGGCCTGCCAGGAGTCTCTCGAGAAGACGAAGAACCTGTTGACAGAGGCCCCAGTGTTGATATCCCCAGATTTTACAGCCAGGTTCATTCTGTATGTAGATGCCAGTGATGTAGGGATAGGAGCCATGTTGGCCCAGGAAAGGAGCGAGGTACATAGGCCTGTCGCATTTTACTCCAAGAAATTCGTGAAGTACCAGCGTGCCTATAGTACCGTCGAAAAGGAGGCTTTGGCTTTAGTAATGGCCCTATGTACGTGGGAGGAGGGGCGAGGGCTGTTCTCGTTTTTACAGATCACAACCCTCTGACCTTTCTGTACAAGATATGAAACTCCAACCAAAGGCTGACGAGGTGGGCATTACTACAACAAGAATACTGGTTAGAAATTAAGCACATCAGAGGGAAGGACAACGTGATAGCGGATGCCCTGTCCCGAGTACACTAAACTGTTATGACTCTTATTTTTAGGGGAGAGGTATGTGATTTTTAAGGAGAGGTGTTCCCTCCCCCTTATATTTCTCCCACGCCAGCTGTAAGAGTCATATCTACGTTACCCGAACGTTCTCTGACTTCCAGAGAACAATTTGACATATGTGGGAGCATGAGGTGTTCTCGCGTTGGCGAGAAATTAACTAAAGAAGAGTGTTTTGGGTAGTGGCTTAGGCCCTTTTGGACGCCAAGATGGCGCCGGCCACTACGTCTTCCCGCCAAGATGTTATGACGTCAGTGGCACCAGATTGGTCAAGAATGGTGACGTGGTACAGGGAGCCAATGAGAAACGCCCCTGGCAAGTATGACGTCACGAGTGGAAGGGGGGTCCGGGCGGCGCGCTCTGTGGCGCCAGGAGTTAGATACGACACGTCGTTAAGGGCGGACGTGCGATAGTGGATCCTGTCAGTCTGACAGTTTTTGCCCCTCTCCGGTGAATATACGCATCACTAGTGGTCTGCGAGTATCCTGTGAGGTCTTCCTGAACTCTGTGATGCGGACAGAAAAAGGAATTGACGGGAAACGAACAACAAGTGCTCCAGTGACAGGTGCTTAGCAAGAGTGAAGTCTGGGCAGGGACGACTGTACAATTTCACCAGTCGAGTGATGACGTAGTGGCTGGGCCAGTTCACCATGAGGAAGGAGAAGAACAAACTAGCTGGGAATACGAACGACTGCAGCCGGGAGTAAGGACTGCAGACGTAGTTGTGAAGAGGAGGCGATGACCAGGAGACCGGCTCCAACCCTTCAAGAGGTTGTAGAGGACCACGGATCCTGCAGGGAGAAGCAGTACGGAGAAGACATGTTTTTGGGTGTTGGTTGAGATCCTGGGAAGAGCGCCAGTGTGTGTGGGAGTGTCCCTTACAGCAAGTCGTGAGCCGGGACCAGGAGCTTCAATTCAACCCTCAACAGAGGACGAGTCCTCATCATTGATGGTGCAAGTAGGCAATTCAGTTTTCCCTCCCATTCCCCTTTAGTTAGTTATTATCTATGTATCTTCTTATGTCGTGAGCAGGGCTCACCAATGTCTATGTTTCTAGTTAGACACAGTTGTGAAGGGAGATGCTATAGAGCTCTCACAAGATATATATATATATGGTGTGTGATTGCACCTGTGGTTTGGTGAAGAGATTACTGTGACGAGGACATTTATATTTACGTGTCATTTACATTATAAGTTTGTGCCAGAGGATATATATATATATATATATATATATATATATATATATATATATATATATATATATATATATATATATATATATATATATATATATATATATATATATATATACAAATGTACGATTTAGTAGTGTAAGGCTGTGTGCCTGGAGTTGCCTCGTTATTGTGAATATTGATAAAGTGAACTATATGTACTGGAGTTATTAAATAGTATATTCATATGTCTAGTGGTTAACTGGGATTATGCCAGTGTACTGATATACTGTGAACATGAAGGAATAATAGGCACCTCACGCCAAATAGCGTGAATATAGTGAGATAGTGAGCAGAGTGAGCTCAGTGAGGAGAGTGAGTGGGCGTGGCATCTCGCGAGCTGCCAAACATTCGATAACACTGCATGTGGAGCGTGGGAACGCGCGACAGCTGGGAGTGATGCCATTCTGGAGTATTCCAGAATTGTGAAGAGACAGAGAGAAGGCTGCTCATTTATTCCCTCGCCATGTTGTTGATCCAGAGTTATGATTCTTTGATCTTTTAAGTAAACTACAAAACCACTGCTGTGTTTGTGTTAACCCTCCATTACTTTGTTGCTATTGAGAGTATCCAAGAGAGAGTGATTTAAACATATACTTGCCTGTTACCAAATTGATTAGTTTTACCTGGGGCCACTACTATAATACTACTATTCCACTAAGGTGTTACTGGACACGATAAACACCAGTTGGCGACCTTTAGTGAGCGGTAGAGCCCTTTGTTGGGGCGGGCACATGATCAAGTGAAGTGATCGTGTTCTCACTCGTCTTAGGCTACGAGGCCAGCCGGAGACAGACTGAGAGACTCTCCTGGTGAACAGTGGCACCGTGAGGATCGAGTGAAGACCCATAGGGCTACAGTAAGTAACATCTATCACTACTAATACTTGGTGGTGACTGGCTAGAGAGAGAGACACCCCGACAATATATATATATATTATATATATATATATATATATATATATATATATATATATATATAATTATATATATATATATATATATATATATATTATATATGTGTACCTAGTTGCCAGAACTCATTTTTGGCCTAATATGCAAGGCCATATT
>WNGS01161972.1:152429-157429 GCA_020271785.1 Procambarus virginalis
TTCTCTGATTGCCTTCACGCTCTCTGATTGCAGCTGCTTCCTGTTGTTGCTGTAGCTCGATCTTGGCAAGTTCCAATTTGAGCTTTATCGCTCTCAAGTCATCCTTATCTGAAATAATGTACTGTTCATGAGTAGAAGAATCTATAATACCTTCATCAGCAAGGTGATCCAGTATCATATTATTAATGGCAATTTGTTGGCTCCATCAGGAACTCCAAGTGATACTCATGTGCAAGAGTTAACAAATCGACCCTCTTAGCGTGACGTAAGGTCCCTATTTCACCTTCTGGATCTTTTTGAATGCTTGTAGGCGGAACATGGTGAAAATATAGCAAAACAAGGAGACACGAATATAGTGAGAATATGGTGAATGTCAGAAACAGGAAACGTGGCAACTGATACCTATCCTGTGGGGAATTATTAATAATTAAAGTTAATTCAAGATGGTAAATGAATAAGGTCGCAGGAAATCTTGTACCTGGTACTCACTATGGGAGGATAAAGGCAAGAAATCCTACTAATTAGTGAAAACTGAGTTTAAAATACAAGTGAAACACTAATGGCTTCAAAATAAATGAGGTAGTCCAAAAATGTAGTCATACCTTGCCAAGTCACTATAGAACATAAGCAAGGTACCCACTGAAATTGAATATGGTATTTACAGAATTAGCGAACTTTGTGCTCAAAGAAAGAACGCCAATTCCCTACCTTTGGTAATACCATCAGTCTGACCGACGAGTAGGGGTGCGAGTGTCAACTGGTGACGAGAACTATCGGCGAGGTCCCAATTCGCCTATAATAGTTCGTGCTAGAGGATCTAAAGCCCTCTTTTTCCTCCTATAGTCGGATTGCAGGACTTGGGTGCTATTGACCCGGAGACAGACCACAGTACCAGGGTACCTATGTGATAATCTGTCAAAAAGTGAGAAATATCTGGGGACAAGGATGTTAAACACGGAGGATAACACGGAAGGGGGAGACGACCAATTAAGAGTATGACTGCGGCCTACAGTCACCACGTAATCCAAAGTTGTCTCACTCTCACCATATGCTATTCCCGTAATGTACAATATACACAGCACCATATAAAATAAAGAATGATTAATGTAAATAATGGAAGCAAGGGAAATGAAAGCCAAGTATGCTTACCACAATTACCAATACCTGAGTGAAGCTCCGTGGACAGGCCCCCATTTATATGTGACGGTAACGAGTTGGAAATGGTGGTCGGCAGTCTTCCAACTAGCAGGTGTCAGTGCTGGGCCACATAATAAATATTAAAAAAAAAGAAAAAAAAAAAGAAAAAAAAAGAATGACTGCGTGGTTGGTAATCTGTGGTAAGGTAAGAAACATAAAACACAATAATAAACAATGTACTTTAATAACAATAAAAACAAATTGAAATAAATGCACAATCTTGGCTTAATGGTAAAAATGTCAAGTGGAAAAATAAATAAACATGAAAATAGATTACGTTAATGGGGGAGGAGAATTGACATACAAAGGTAAATAAAATATGAATGCTGGAATATATGCACTACCTATAAACCTCTATTTGACCACACAAGGTGAGTCACTTAGGTGTTCATAGTCTGAGAGCACAAGATATTCTGGCTGGCAGAAACGCAAGGGACTCCAACAATAACTGGCGATGACTTGTGATTGGCGAGGAACGGAGTGGCGTGTTGGTTGGCGGCCAATGAGAAAGCTGGATGGCCGCAAGTCGCTAGTTTGGCAGTTGAAGGGTTCGGCGCGTCAACCAGGTACTGGAGTTGGGGAGGAGGGAGTTGCTGGTGCGTGTGGCTGTTTTGATATATACGTTTAGCCACTACAAAACGTATCTTGCATATTGTTGAGGACGTGATGAAATACGAAAATAGCAGGCTAAATCTCTGATAAGAGATTATCGTCACAATATATATATATATATATATATATATATATATATATATAATATATATATATATATATATATATATATATATATATATATATATATAAATATATATATATATACATATATATATATATATATATATATATATATATATATATATATATATATATATATATATATATGTATATATATTTTGTAACGGTAAAGTGTTGGAGTGCTGATATTCGGCAGTCCTCCAAAGGCAGGTGTCAATGCCTGGTCACACTTACAAAAAAAAGAGACTGCTTGCCAGTTTGTCTGTGGTAAAGTAAGGGAAGACACGCAAAACACAAAGTATAAACAATGAAACTTTAATTAATTTAGAAAACAAAATATGAACAAAGACAATCCCTTGGCTTAGGTATATTGAAAGTTAAACCAAGTAAAAAAACAATAGAACATAAATAATTAATAGGGATGAAATTACTCTACAATAATATAAATTTACAGTACAATAAAAATCACGTGCTGATAATATTGGCCATAGCTGAGACCTCCCTTAGTATACGAAAGCCAGAGAGCTTAGTATGCCAGAGAGAGATGTCAACTCAGAGAGCACTAAGAATATTCTGAAGATGATGGCTGGTGTAAGCCCAGACGTCGACTCATGTAGATGGCGTGGCGGTGCAAGTGCAGGTGTGCTGCTGGCTACCCGCCAATCAAGAGCAGGCAGGCGGAGAATGGGTCGTTAGCTCGTTGAAGACGGGCGGTGAGCCGGCATGTAGGGGGGGTGAAGGGGGTTGCAGGGTACGTTTTGCTTCCTAGTCAAAATGTTCTGTGCTACTGGTGGACGTATCTTGCATGTAGCATCTTATACTTGTATCATATCGTGACTTAGATAGGGAAGAGCAGGCTCAATCTCTCTTGAAAGAGATTATCATCACAACTCTCCCTCGAAGCCTGCGGTTCCGGAAGAAGTTACGTCTTCAGGTCGTAGAGTGGTAGGTGGAGCTGCCTCTACCTCATAGACACTGGAGAGGGCGTCGGCGAGGATGTTGTCAGAACCCTTGATGTAGAAATCTCCAGGTTGAAATTCTGCAGATGTCAAGCCCACCGTAGAAGCCGTCGATTGTTGAATTAGGCTTGCTGCAGGAAGTGAAGAGGATTGTGGTCTGTGTAGATGGTGGTAGACCGAGCACTTTGCAGGAATGGTTCGAAGTGCTGCAAGTTCAGGACGAAGAATAGTTCCCTTTTGATCGTGCGGTAGTTTCTTGTAGCTGTAGTAGCTAGCAGGTAGAATCTTCTCGCCTCGTTGTTGCTTCAGGTCACCCCCGATGCCGGTACCTATGGCGTCGACATGGAGGATGAAAGGCTTCGTGATATCTGGCGAGGCGAGAATGGGATTAGAACATGGTAAAGGAGCACCATTATTGTCCTGAAAATAATTATGAAGATCAGTTAGGATTTCCGAGTTGGAAAGCGCTGACTCAGTGTTAGTGCTTTCGTGAGGAGAAGCAGGGAAGGTCTCACTGTGGAGGTATGGACCTTTAAAGGTAGAGTATGTTACTAACACAGTGGGAGGAGTACCGTTATATAGCTTCAGGAGGTTGACGTGGCACAACTGGGTCTTCCGCCGCCTATCTGGAGTCTCTAGAACGTAGTTGTGGATGTTTCTGCACTCCTTGATGCGGTAGGGTCCTGAAAACCAGTTTTGCAAGGGAGATCCTGGGATAGGAAAATAGACCAACACGAAGTCTCCCAGTTTAAATTTCCTTACTTTGCTGTTTTGGTCGTAATGAGTCTTCATCCTCTCTTGAGCTTTCAATAGATTGTCCTTAGCAAAGTTATGCACCCTCTCTAGAATGCGTTGTAGGTTTTGAAGAAACTGGGGCACATTCTGCATATGATGCTCACTGAAGATGGCATCACGTAGAGAGTCTTTAAAAGCTTTGAGAGGAGTACGGCACTTACGTCCGTAGAGCATCTCATAAGAAGATACTCCTAGAGACTCATTGGGAAGACTTCTGAAAATACACATAATGAGGTCAAGTTGTTTATCCCAATCCTTAGAGGTCTCATTGCAAAATTTCTTTAGGAGTGCTTTAATAGTCTGATGACTACGCTCAAGAGAACCCTGTGAAGCAGGATGATAGGGGCTGGACAATACCTGTGTGATGTTGAACTCTTCCAGTGTCCTCTTGATGAGAACACTGGTGAAGTTGGTGCCACAGTCACTCTGAACCTCCCTGGGAAATCCATACTGGGTGAAGATCTTCAATAAGTGTTTCACCACATTGCAGCCGTAATGTTCTTTACTGGAACTGCTATGGGGAATCTGGTGGTAGGACACAGGATGGTTAGTATATAGGCGTTGCCAGAACTGGTCCGAGGTAAAGGACCAACACAGCCTATAATAAGTCTGTGGAAAGGTTCCGCAGGCACCTGGATGGGTGTCAGTGGTGCTGTGGGGATAGAGATGTTCGGTTTACCTACCATCTGACATGTATGACACTGTTTGACGTACTGTTTGACGTTGTTAGCCATACCTGGTCAGTAGTAGTCTTGTTAGATTCCGTGGTAGGTTTTGTTAAAACCGTAGTGTGAAAGTGCTCCGTGGGCCATGTGTAGAATAGTGGGCCGCAGGCTGGTGGGAATCACTAGTTGTTCGACAGTGGCCCAATCGTCATCCTCCTTCAGTTTACTGGGTCTGTATTTGCGGTAGAGCAACTTGTTCTCTAGGAAGAACCCAGGGATACTGTCAGGTTGAGTCTCAGCCTGGAAGAATAATGGTGTCAAGGTAAGATCTTCCCTCTGTAACTTACGGAACTCCAACGTGGTAAGATTCGCGGGTAGTTTCAGAGGGTCTTGAGGGACAGCGGTAGCAGTAGAGTCAGCTGGTTGTGGTCGTGCAGCTTGTGCACGGGTGGTCACCAAACCCGGAGAAGAAACTTCATCACTCTCTTGAACCTTTGCTGGAACATACTCAAAGATGGGATTATCCATTACAGAGGTACACACCTGGGGTTTGTCTACGATGATCAGGTTGGACGGCTCCAGGTCTTCTGCCAAGTCGTTGCCCAGGAGAAGTTGCACTCCAGGCATGGGAAAAGGCTTTTCCCTGGTG
>WNGS01161972.1:162429-165165 GCA_020271785.1 Procambarus virginalis
AGCAACAGGGCTCCATTAAGGAACATATAATCTCTTCCCACAACCAGACCATCACCAGAGAAGTCTTAACAAACAACACAGAAATCACCGATAGATACAGTGATAGCAGGCGGCTTGACATCTGTGAGGCACTACACATCAAGAAGTCAACACCAGCAATCAACATCCAATTAATGCACAACTATATTCTACCCACTTCAAGACTCCGCACCAATATAGAAGCATCAAGAAATATGGGCCAATAGGCCCTTTGCAGTTACATCCATTCTTCCCTTAAATTAACCAATTTATACCCATTGTTTCGTGTTCTGTCTTGTGTTGAAAGTTTGCTCTATCTTGTATTGAAAGTTTTGTTCACCTCATCCAAAACTGTTGTAACATATCATCTCACCCAAATGCGGGAATATAAGATGAAAGCAGTTTAAATGATAGCATAGTAGAACTCTGTTTAGTGTTTGCAGGTTAAAGTTGTGTGTGTAAACTAAAGTCTTTGAAAATGTAATAAGTTATTACAAAACGCGTTCAAGTGTCGAGTCAGAATACAAATAAAAATGAATTTTGGAGGATTGATTTTACAGGATCCCGTAAACACTCGACCAACACGACGGACAAAACAGCATGGTGGCCGAGGCTAAATCCCCCATACCCCCCGCCGGCACTCTGTTGGTAATCTTGGGCATGGTATTTTTTCAAATCACCTCATTCTTTAGAGCACACGTGAGGAACACAAATGCGAACAAGCCTGAACAATCTCCAGGAATATATGCAACTGAAAACTCACACCCCAGAAGTGACTTCAACCATACTGCCAGAAGCAATGCATTTGATGTACAGGATCCCTTAACCACTCGACCAACACGACCGGACAAAAGAGGATGGTAGCTGAGGCTAATTCCCCCGTCCCCCTGCCGGCACTCTGTTGGAAATCTTGGGCAAGGTATTTTATCAAATCACCTCATTATTTGGAGCACAAGGAAGAACACAAATGCTAACAAGCCTGATTGAGCTCTAGGACAATATGCAACTGAAAACTCACACCCCCAGAAGTGACTCGAACCCATACTGCCAGAAGCAATGCATCTGATGTACAGGATCCCTTAACCACTCGACCAACATGACTGGACAAAAGAGGATGGTAGCCGAAGCTAATTCCCCCATCCCCCCGCCAGCACTCTCTTGGTAATCTTGGGCATTGTATTTTATCAAATCATCTCATTGTTTGGGGCACACGTGAGGAAAACAAATGCGAACAAGCCTGAATGGTCTCCAGGAATATATGCAACTGAAAACTCACACCCAAGAAGTGACTCGAACCCATACTGCCAGAAGCAATGCATCTGATGTACAGGATCCCTTAACCAGTCGACCAACACCACTGGACAAAAGAGGATGGTAGCCGAGGCTAATTCTCCCATCCCCCACCCCCGCCAGCATTCTGTTGGTAATCTTGGGCATGGTATTTTATCAAATCACCTCATTCTTTGGGGCACTCGTGTGGAACACAAATGCGAACAAGCCTGAACGATCTCCAGGCATATATGCAACTGAAAACTCACTCCCCAGAAGTGACTCAAACCCAAACTGCCAGAAGCAATGCATCTGATGTACAGGATCCCTTAACAACTCGACCAACATGACCGGACAAACGAGGATGGTAGCCGAGGCTAATTCCCTCATCGGTACTCTGTTGGTAAACTTGGGCATGGTATTTTATCAAACCACCTCATTCTTTGGGGCACACGTGAGGAACACAAATGCGAACAAGCCTTAATGGTCTCCAGGCATATATGCAACTGAAAACTCACACCCCAGAAGTGACTCGAACCCATACTGCCAGAAGCAATACATCTGATGTATAGGATCCCTTAACCATGTAACACAGGGGGGGGGGGTATTCTGGTGTTCTTACTTTCTAACTCTTTTTAACCCCGTATTCTAACTTTGTTCTCTCTACCAAGGGACCCCCAAAGTCTTACTTGAGCCGACCCCATGCCACGTGGTCATAAGACGATTGACTGACTTAAGATTCTACAACCTTATGACGTAGAAACCGACTTCTAGCAAAGTTGTAGGATCGCCTACGCTGCCACCACCAGTTCAGTAACACTGAGCAATGATCGAGGTCTGGATCGATCTGCTAATCAATCAACCTTGGGGCTTGATCCCCACTAGTAACATATAAACTAGGATGTACGTTAAGTTTTGGAAATATTAAAATCAAAGGAATAAATAAATCTGATTCGGTGTTAGAATCTGCCCAACTCAGACTAGGCCACACTGCCCACGTGGTCCCGGACAAATCAAGTAAATTACACAAAAATGGAAATAATGAAAATGCAAATAACTAAACTAATTAATTTATTCAAAATCTAAAACAAAATCTAAATCAATGCACTCCCTGGCTTAACACTCCCTGACTTATACATATATCGGCAATGAGTTGACCTATTCCCTATAACAACACTCTAGCAAACTTTACCTTCTATAGGCGATCAGCGGTGGACTGCTGGTCTTGGGAGAGGTGGAGTGGACACCTTCCCTTGTAGATCCTGATCCAACACTGTCCTTCTCATGCTGTCTTGGGTCCTACCAGACCAGAGCATTGTATACTACGCATAGACTAAGTTACTATTAAGGCTTAAGGTTTAACAAGTAACCTCTGTTGCACTGAATGATCCAGATTGGTTGATTTATTTTACTGAAGTTAATTACCAAGCATCTTAGGGAAGAGCTATT
>WNGS01161972.1:166165-196626 GCA_020271785.1 Procambarus virginalis
TATATATGTTGAGGTGGTTGAGGTGGTGTGGGGTTTGTGAGGAAGCTCACAGCCTTAGAAACGATGGAAACCCTACGTCTGCACAACGGCTGTGAGGGTTCATGGACGTTACCTGTAGAGAGGGAAGGCCCACAGGCCCCCCCGGCACCCCCACACATCCCAGCAAACTTCACGTCATCAGATGACCTCCTGGGGGCCATCAAAGCATCCACCACCAGAACTCTTCCCCACATTCCTAAAGCTGCGCGCCCATTCGCAGCAGGGAAATACAGACTTCTAAGGAAAGTGAATGAATGGTCTGAAAATCTTAATGCTGCAGCCACCATCAAAGCATGGCATAATTTGCTCCTGTTTGGCAATATTTGCTTAGGCGTACCTGCAAGAGGAGGCAAGTCACTAGCCTCATCAGTCACTAGGGCAATAAATAATTTCCCCAGAGCTGACAACTTGATCCCCATCCCTCCTCAACGCAAAAACCGTCGTGGAAGACCCAAGAGTTCCAATGATAATTTTAAGCTTGGAACACAAGTGACCAAGAAAATTGAAGAGGGCAACACAGTAGGGGCAATTAGGTTACTTACCAGTGAAGAAACATCGCCCCTAGAGATACAGCAACTGCCGACTCACTGAGAGAGAAGCACCCTCCCAGAGAACCATGGGAACCCACTGCTCGGGACCAAATCCCCCAGACATGGGACCTCTATTCCTCAAGCATCAGAGGTATACAAAGCCATCATGTCATTTCCACCAGGCTCAGCAGGGGGATACACTGGAGTAAGACCTCAGCACCTTAAGGAGATGACAAACCCAGTTCTCGGCGAAGTTGCCGAGACACTGCTGTCAGAGATCACGAAGTTTGTCAACGACTGTCTCTCCGGGTTGATCCCAGATACAATAAACCGTTCTTCTTCGGAGCATCCCTTTGTGCCCTTAAGAAGAAGGATGGTGGAGTCAGACCCATTGCCGTGGGCAACACACTTCGGCGCCTTGTTGCTAGGGCAGCTGTCAGAAAAATCAGCATAGACGCTGCAACGATGCTTCGACCCATCAACTAGGTTTTGGTGTCCCCCATGGCTGTGAAGCAGCAGCTCATGCAGCACGAGCCTATATCAAGGACCTCCCAGTAAATAAGGCATTAATTAAATTAGACTTTAAAAATGCCTTCAACCAGGTAAAAAGGGATGTGGTACTGGAAGCAGTTCGAACCAGCTTTCCTTGTCTACTTCCTTTCGTTTCAGCAGGGTACAGTAGGGAATCGACACTGTTGTTTGGGGAACATGAAGTTGTTTCCGCAGGTGTCCAGCAGGGAGACCCACTTGCCCTTTTTTTCTGCATGGCAGCTAAGGAGGTCACAAGTAGGTTGTCCAGCGAATTCAACATCTGGTTCCTGGACGATGGCACCCTGGCAGGGACACAGGAATCCCTACTAGGAGATCTTCAGCTAGTGAAATCTAGGGGAGAGGAGTTAGGCCTTACACTAAATCCATCAAAGTGTGAAATCATCTCGTCCAACCAACCAATCATAAATGCAGTACAAATCTTATTGCCAGGAGCCCAAGTGATCGCTCCCACCGACAGTGTGCTGCTAGGGGCACCTCTGGGCTCGAACGCCATTGAGGTAGTCCTCGAAGAAAAGCTTAAAGACCTGAGGAGGATGGAGGCGCGAATAGGGGCTTTGGATGCTCATGATGCGTTGTACCTTCTTACAAGGTGCCTGGCCTTGCCCAGACTTACCTATTTCCTCAGGTGTGCTCCTTCTTTTGACAGCCCAAAATTAACGGAATACGATTCACTCCTAAAGACAATAACTATGAAAGTGTTAAACTCTCCCTGCAAGATGACCAGTGGGACCAAGCAACGCTCCCAGTTAGACTCGGGGGTATAGGTATTCGCAAGGCGACACAGTTAGCATTGCCGGCATTCTTATCCTCGACCAGTGCTACAAGTGAATTAGTGAGGAAATACTACCAGAATACCTAAGGAACTCCATTGGGATTCGTGATCCCAAATTTGTGGAAGGAGCTGGTCGGTGGGACACACTCGCCAATTCACACACCCGACCAACTTGTCCAAACGACGGTAAACAGGCCAAATGGGATAGCCCCATAGTGGAGAACATCGCCAAAGCATTGCTGGACGTAGCTTCTCAGAAGGACAGAGCGCGTCTCCTAGCTGTGCAAGCCCCCCATGCTGGGGACTTCCTGTTGGCAGTCCCTAATTCCGCCTTGGGCACCCGCCTGGATCATCGGGCCCTAAGTATTGGTGTTGCTCTGCGCCTTGCCGCCCCTATCTCCACCGAGCACCGGTGTATTTGCGGCCAGGCACGGGCAGACCAATACGGCAGCCATGGTCTCATCTGTCGTAAGACACAGGGAAAGATTGCCAGACACGAGGCAGTCAATGACATCATCAGAGAAGTTTGGCTACAGCTGGGTGTCCAGCACAAAGGGAACCCCAGCTGTGCAGACCTGACAACAGCCAAAAACGCCCAGATGGAGTCACCCTGCAGCCATGGAGGGAAGGTAAACAGGTCGTATGGGATTACACCTGTGCATCTACATTGGCTGATACCTATTTACGTTACAGCTCAGCGGAGGGAGGTGGGGCAGCCACCTTCAGGGAGACCCAGAAAATCCACAAGTACAGAGACCTAGAACGTTGTTACAGGTTCGTGCCGATAGGCTCAGAGACTCTGGGCGCCTGGGTAAATGTGCACTCAAGTTTTTAAAGGAGGTTGGTGAGGAACTCATTGGGAAAACTAGAGACCACGAGCAGCCAGTTTCCTATTCCAGCGCCTCAGTGTCGCAGTGCAGAGGGAAATGCGTGCTGTATCCTGGGTACGCACCCACCTCCGAGGAGCTGGACGAGGTCTTCGAACGCTGATTGTTTAATTGTTATATATTGTGTGTGTGTGTGTGTTTCTCTGTAAACTGTAGCATTGCAATAAAATAAAACAAAACATACAAAAAAATAATAGGGGTGGTAGGAGAAGAAAAGAATAAGTATTCAGTGAGAATCCACAAGATCTTCTCTGAATGCTCTTTGTTTTCTTCTTCGAGGATGTGGGTCCCTGCAATTGCACCAGAGGTGGTACCCCTAATATAATATATATATATATATATATATATATATATATATATATATATTATATATTATATATATATTATATATATATATATATATATATATTATATTAGATATATATTCTCCTCTCTCTCTCTCTCTCTATATTATATATATATATATATATATATACTATATATATATATATTAGAGAGAGAGAGAGGAGAGCAAGACACGGCGAGGTCAATGACATTATTAAGGAAAGCCTACCACAAACCGGTTGTCCAGTAGAGAGAGAGCCCCGTTAAAATGACCCGCAAACTCTGATGAGCCTGTCAGTCGCCCAGACGGAATCATGGTGAACCCCTGGAAGAATGGTAGACAGTTAGTGTGTGGATATATATATCAAGTTTGATATATATATCAAGTTATAGTTGAAATTATAATCTATAATCTAACTATATTCACATCATCCACAACTGTTGTAACATATCACCTCACCCAAATGTATCGTCTGATTTTTGTCTGTGGGGATAACGACAAAAATCAGAAGATACAATTGACGATTTACTATAAAACCAAAAAAATGGCCAACCTACTCATGAGAAACTCTCCAGACACAAATCAGAACGTTTTGAAAGAGACCAATGTCGTCTATGCCTTCAAATGCCCACTTGGGGACTGTAAACCTCAAAGAACTCAGTATATAGGCAAGACAACAACATCTCTTTCCAGGCGAATAACGATGCATATTCAACAGGGCTCCATTAAGGAACATATAATCTCTCCCTACAACCAGACCATCACCGGAGAAGTCTTAATGAACAACACGGAAATCATCGATTGATACAGCGACAGCAGGCGGCTTGACATCTGTGAGGCACTACACATCAAGAAGTGAACACCAGCAATCAACAGCCAATTAATGCACAACTATATTCTACCCACTTCAAGACTACGCACCAATATAGAAGCATCAAGAAATATGGGCCAATAGGCCCTTTGCAGTTACTTCCATTCTTCCCTTTAATTTACCCAATTTATACCAATTGTTTCGTGTTCTGTCTTGTGTTGAAAGTTTGTTCTATCTTGTGTTCAAAGTTTTGTTCACATCATCCAAAACTGTTGTAACATATCACCTCACCCAAATGCGGTATATAAGATGAAAGCAGTTTAAATGATAGCATAGTAGAACTCGGTTTAGTGTTTGCAGGTTAAAGTTGTGTGTGTGTAAACTAAAGTCTTTGAAAATGTAATAAGTTATCATGAAACTCGTTCAAGTGTCGCGTCAGACTAGAAATAAAAATGAACATTGGAGAATTGATTTTACAGGATCCCTTAACCACTTGACCAACACGATCGGACAAAAGATGATGATAGCCGAGGCTAATTCCCCCATCACCCCGCCGGCACTCTGTTGGTAATCTTGGACATGGTGGAGACACACGTGGAGCTACGATATTTTCCACACTGTCCAACCCACCAAAGTTGGAGCAGACACGTCCAGCTTCAGTGATGGGAGTTATTGCTGTTAAATCCTTCTTTAGATGTTATCCTTCACATCGGAAAACGTTCAATAAACAATCAATAAATTGCTCAGTCAATAAACGGTGAAGTTTATTTAAATACTGCAATCTATTCTACAGTTTATGAAGAAATTACACATATTTGCCGCCAGGACACCTAATACTACTTCTTAATTAATATAACTTATTTTTGAAACGTCTTATCTTTAGCAATGAGCAAAATCATATAGAAATCTAAATGTATTGTTCCAGGAATTATTCAGCAAACTGTTGACTTACAAAGAGATTGGAAATTTTCTTATGATAAGCTGTTAATCATTGATAACATTTATTTTGATCGGCATGTATTATTAATATATAATATTACATATGCTATTATAAATTTTGAAACATAAAATTTAAAATTTTGTTGAAATTCAGTATGTGTTGTGAGACAGAATTTTCTTTCCAGATAAAACAGCAATTGATCTCCTCCTTCCTGGCGATGGGTCCTCAACAAACACTGAAGAACCAGTAAAGGAACTGATGTTGCAACTGTTTGCCGGTTAGTAGATAGTAAGGAGTAAAATTTACAAGTTGCTATATATGTAAACAATAATGTTACGGAAGTTTGTAAACACACAAAAGACTCCAACCCCCGCAAAAGACTCGAACCTAGAAGGCCCATGGTTGTAACTTCATAGGTAAAAACCTATGACTTCATAGGTAAAACCTATGACTTCATAGGTAAAAACCTATGACTTCATAGGTAAAAACCTATGACTTCATTTAAAAACCTATGAAAATCTCGTAAGTTCACTTACGAGATGGAGAAGGATGGGAAGCTGCTCTTTCCAGATGTAACAGTCATGGAAAGGAGCGGAAGTTTCCACACTGCAGTCTACAGTCTCGTAAGTTCACTTACGAGATGGAGAAGGATGGAAAGCTGCCCTTTCTAAATGTAACAGTCATGGAAAGGAGCGGAGATTTCCACACTGCAGTCTACACTAAGGAATCAAACATAGGAATGTGCCTGAATGCCAACAGTGACTGCCCAGACAGGTACAAGAGGAGTGTTGTTAACGCTTATGTCGACCGTGCCCTCAGCCACAGCGCAGGATGTAAGCATGTCGATGAAGAACTCTGTAGGGTAAGGCAGGTCCTAGTCAACAACGGCTTCTCCAATGGTTTCGTTGAAGACATCATAAGAAGGAAGGTGAAACGCCATGCAACCTCTGAAGAGACAACTAACACAACACCTGTACCCCCTATTAGACTATTTTACAGGAACTTCTTTTCCAAAGCTCATAAAACGGAGGAAAGGGTCCTAAAAGATATTGTTAATAGGAACGTTTTCCCTACAGACAAAAATCAGAAGATAAAAATGACGATTTACTATAAAACCAAAAAAAACGGCCAACCTACTGATGAGAAACTCTCCAGACACAAAGCAGATCGCTTTAAAAGAGACCAACGTCGTCTATGCCTTCAAATGCCCATTTGGGGACTGTAAGCCTCAAAGAACTCAGTATATAGGCAAGACAACAACATCTCTTTCCAGGCGATTAACGATGCATAAGCAACAGGGCTCCATTAAGGAACATATAATCTCTTCCCACAACCAGACCATCACCAGAGAAGTCTTAACAAACAACACAGAAATCACCGATAGATACAGTGATAGCAGGCGGCTTGACATCTGTGAGGCACTACACATCAAGAAGTCAACACCAGCAATCAACATCCAATTAATGCACAACTATATTCTACCCACTTCAAGACTCCGCACCAATATAGAAGCATCAAGAAATATGGGCCAATAGGCCCTTTGCAGTTACATCCATTCTTCCCTTTAATTTAACCAATTTATACCCATTGTTTCGTGTTCTGTCTTGTGTTGAAAGTTTGCTCTATCTTGTATTGAAAGTTTTGTTCACCTCATCCAAAACTGTTGTAACATATCATCTCACCCAAATGCGGAAATATAAGATGAAAGCAGTTTAAATGATAGCATAGTAGAACTCTGTTTAGTGTTTGCAGGTTAAAGTTGTGTGTGTGTAAACTAAAGTCTTTGAAAATGTAATAGGTTATTACAAAACGCGTTCAAGTGTCGAGTCAGAATACAAATAAAATGAATTTTGGAGGATTGATTTTACAGGATCCCGTAAACACTCGACCAAAACGACCGGACAAAACAGCATGGTGGCCAAGGCTATATCCCCCATACCCCCTGCCGGCACTCTGTTGGTAATCTTGGGCATGGTATTTTTTCAAATCACCTCATTCTTTAGAGCACACGTGAGGAACATAAATGCGAACACGCCTGAACAATCTCCAGGAATATATGCAACTGAAAACTCCCACCTCAGAAGTGACTTCAACCCATACTGCCAGAAGCAATGCATTTGATGTACAGGATCCCTTAACCACTCGACCAACACGACCGGACAAAAGAGGATGGTAGCTGAGGCTAATTCCCCCGTCCCCCTGCCGGCACTCTGTTGGAAATCTTGGGCATGGTATTTTATCAAATCACCTCATTATTTGGAGCACAAGGAAAGAACACAAATGCTAACAAGCCTGATTGAGCTCTAGGACTATATGCAACTGAAAACTCACACCCCCAGAAGTGACTCGAACCCATACTGCCAAAGCAATGCATCTGATGTACAGGATCCCTTAACCACTCGACCAACATGACTGGACAAAAGAGGATGGTAGCCGAAGCTAATTCCCCCATCCCCCCGCCAGCACTCTCTTGGTAATCTTGGGCATTGTATTTTATCAAATCATCTCATTGTTTGGGGCACACGTGAGGAAAACAAATGCGAACAAGCCTGAATGGTCTCCAGGAATATATGCAACTGAAAACTCACACCCAAGAAGTGACTCGAACCCATACTGCCAGAAGCAATGCATCTGATGTACAGGATCCCTTAACCAGTCGACCAACACCACTGGACAAAAGAGGATGGTAGCCGAGGCTAATTCTCCCATCCCCCACCCCCGCCGGCATTCTGTTGGTAATCTTGGGCATGGTATTTTATCAAATCACATCATTCTTTGGGGCACACGTGAGGAACACAAATGCGAACAAGCCTGAACAATCTCCAGGAATATATGCAACTGAAAACTCACACCCCAGAAGTGACTCGAACCCATACTGCCAGAAGCAATACATCTGATGTATAGGATCCCTTAACCATGTAACACAGGGGGGGGGTTATTCTGGTGTTCTTACTTTCTAACTCTTTTTAACCCCGTATTCTAACTTTGTTCTCTCTACCAAGGGACCCCAAAAGTCTTACTTGAGCCGACCCCAAGCCACGTGGTCATAAGACGATTGACTGACTTAAGATTCTACAACCTTATGACGTAGAAACCGACTTCTAGCAAAGTTGTAGGATCGCCTACGCTGCCACCACCAGTTCAGTAACACTGAGCAATGATCAAGGTCTGGATCGATCATGCTAATCAATCAACCTTGGGGCTTGATCCCCACTAGTAACATATAAACTAGGATGTTACGTTAAGTTTTGGAAATATTAAAATCAAAGGGAATAAATGAATTCTGATTCGGTGTTAGAATCTGCCCAACTCAGACTAGGCCACACTGCCCACGTGGTCCCGGACAAATCAAGTAAATTACACAAAAATGGAAATAATGAAAATGCAAATTACAAACTAATTAATTTATTCAAAATCTAAAACAAAATCTAAATCAATGCACTCCCTGGCTTAACACTCCCTGACTTATACATTTATCGGCAATGAGTTGACCTATTCCCTATAACAACACTCTTAGCAAACTTTACCTTCTATAGGCGATCAGCGGTGGACTGCTGGTCTTGGGAGAGGTGGAGTGGACACCTTCCCTTGTAGAGCCTGATCCAACACTGTCCTTCCTCATGCTCGTCTGGTCCTACCCAGACCAGAGCATTGTATACTTCTGCATAGACTAAGTTACTATCAAGGCTTAAGTTTAACAAGTAACCTCTGTTGCACTGAATGATCCAGATTGGTTGATTTATTTTAACTGAAGTTAATTACACAAGCATCTTAGGGAAGAGCTATTCCCAATTACAAAATGGCTATTTGACCTTTGAGAAATAGTGGACATGGAACCTCTGATGACCTGTGACCGCTGAGGTCACTCAAATTCTTCCGCCTCAAAGTCTAGTCCTGCTAGTGACGTCACTGATGGTGACTTACCTCATTCTTCTAGCAATCAGGGTACTCTTGATACTATAACCAGGAATATTTACAATTTGAACGAAGACTGATTTCTCTAAATAAGTGAATTCTGTAAAATAATTCATTATACGAAACTTGTGAACAAAGGCACCAGTTATTTTCACCGCCAATTCCCTGGGGTGAGGTCCCGGGTCACCACACGTGGGTCCGGCTTCCCATTCTCCCATATGTAGATAAAACATTCTGGATAATTCTTACAACAATTGTAAGTTTTGTTGTAACAAACTAAGATAATTGTAACAAACCTAGTTTGTTACAACCCTTCCTGCACAAACAACTTAGTAAACCTTGTACACCTTTGTACAAAATAACGAGGTTTAGTATCCAAACCCACAATAAACTCAACTCATGCCACAACAAAAGCTATCCTAACTAAGAAAAAATTGACAATCATTAGATTGTCCAACAACATCATAATGGACATGTTCAAATTCATAAATGTCTCGGCTGTCAACTGACAGCAATCCTCCAACATCAGGAAACATACATCCTACCCTTACTGACATAGCTAAATAACATGTCCCTACTCTAACAGCAAAGACTAGCTATTAAACTCTCTTGGCTCTTCACTAGCAAAGTGCATGTGTCCTCTAGAGCTGGACATACCGTGCTCAATCATAAAACATAAAAATTATATCTACCTACTGAACTTTCAGTCCTCTGGGAGCGTTCTACTGAGCTCTATCAAGTTCACAACCGTGTACTATCCACTCCCGAATCAATGTCAACCTTGACATGCTAAGGAACACACCTAATTATTATTACATGTATCCAAAATATATATAAAAAAATCCTACTATACTATATCACAGGTTTCAACTGACTGTACAGGCAAGAGTTCGCACTCACTGTAAGAGTATCAATGTTTATATTGGTCCGCCTCTCCTCTGTTCAAACATTCTGAAAAAATAGCACACAACATAATTTTCCATAACCATTTGTTCTGGGCTTAGACAATTACACTGGGGCTTCGATTTTAATTACTGATCAATTTGTAGAGTAGAATTTCCATATATCATTATACCAGCATAGTTATCTGTCTTAAATCTGTTTTTCAACATTTAAACAGAGTATTATGATACTACATCTGTTTTTCAACATTTAAACAAAAGTGTCCAGATATTCTTTATATAAATGTTCAGAGCCAACTTTATCTTTTGTATCACTTGTTCATATTGGATAAAAAAAATCGATGCTGATGGACGCTGAATGTAGTCGCTGACGATGACGGTGTCGATCTTGCTTCTCCCATGCGTAGACATCGATACCTGGTCCTCTTGTACTCCCATCCAGTACTCTTGAATGACGACAGAGTGTAGTAGAGCGGAGTGCCAAGTGACAGCTGTAGAATACTGTTACTTCGGCCATTGATCTTGCTCCCGACAGTCCACACGCCTTCATATCAATCACACTTCACACTGCAGTCTTGATGTTAAACTCAACGACGCAGATGACCACAGCAGAGCAGGACTGGATGTACCAACGGTGTCTCGTAACAGGAGTGGTGTCAGAGGGTTGTAGAGGAGGGTTGCTTGTTTACAGAACAGGTGAATCTCGTCTTCCATCATTGCTCACGTCATCTCAGGCGTTGCTTGATGTCACCAGGTTACTAGGCCGTAAACACCAGCTGTGTATACTCTCGTACCGCCGACTTTAGGCCAAAGGAGGCAATTTTGCGACCTTCTATGGCGAGTCCCGGAACTCTGTAGGGAAACCGTACCTTCCACCTGTAACCGCCTTAGTTCCGCGTTCCTGTTGCTTCAGATGACGTAATCTTCCGGCAAAACTCTTGAGTAATGCTACACGCTTTACATTTTCCTGACCTCTCCTCCAACACTGCTGGAATGGCTGCAGTCTTGATGACGCAGCAGGTGGGTAGTAGTGATCTCGAGACGGCTATCCCGGCGTTGTATGGCACCTCCGGTGACTGCTATATGTGGACAGCTCGCTGGCCCTGACAACCTCGTTTAGTGATGTGAGGCGTCGGCCGGGTGACTCTTGGATAGTCACTCAACCCCAAAGTAACTGATGTATGGGTTACTGGGTCTGGTGGGGAAGGGCTTTGTGTAACGTGCCTCCCCCCTCGGTCTTTACAGCCAAGGGTTCACGTGTGGCTGGAACAACTGGGTCGGTGTACCAATCAGACCTGGGAACAGACAGACACAACACAGCGGAAGCATATATATACTCTGGGTTTGGTGGAGGTGGAACCCCAGCAGTAAAAGGTGCTACCCGAGTCAAGTATAGTAATAGTTCACCTCATTGCCTCTACAGGAAAATCTAATGAATACTAAATTATACTAACTAAGGTAGTTACTTTACTGTACAGCGCGAGATCTCGTCACCATAGGGTGGCGAGACTGCACCTGACTACTGATGAGCGATGACAGAGGGTCATCCTCCTCCCCTGACTCGTCGGTGAAGCCATGAGTCAGTACTGCTGAGTCAGGAACTAGACCCGCTGAAGGCAGTTGTAATTCTTCTCTAGCATGATAATGTTTCAATTTATTTACATGAATTGTCGTTTCCACCTGGTCCTCTAATACTCCTTTTATAACAAGATTAACCGGCCCCGCCCTTTTAACTACTCTATACGGTCCTCGCCACCTCGGAGCAAGTTTCCTACTCTGATTGGCGGGCGCAGCCTCATTCACTCTCAATACGAGGCTTCCTTCCTTCAACTCTAGAGGGCGCACTTTCTTGTCATAAAAATGAGCATACCGATTCCGTGCCTTCTTGGACGCTTCAGATGCAATATTCCATGCATTTCTCATTTTTCCAAGGACCTCTGAAGGATAGTCCTCCCCGTATGCAACGTTATGTTTGTTAAGAGACTTGAGGGGAAATTGCATGAATTACCAGTAAACAAATGAAGTGGTTGGTTGTTAATTGATTGGTGGATGGCAGTATTCAAGGCTAATTGAACATAGGGTAAGTGTTCATCCCAAGTCTTTGCATCATGTTTAGCAAGGATTGCAAGCATATCCTTGACTGAACGATTAGTCTGTTCCGTCATTCCGTTTGCTTATGGGTGGTAGTCTGTTGTGAAAGCCGAAGTTGTCTCTATAATCTTACAAACTTCCCTAAATATATTCCCATTGAATTCTTGACCCCGGTCAGAGACTAAAACTTTAGGAGGTCCGAATACAGTAACGAACCTACGCAAGAACTCATCTGCAACCGTACGAGAATCCTTCTGAGGTAAAGCAACTAGTGTAGTGTACCTAGACAAGTGATCAACTAGCACCAACACGTATCTATTCCCTGAATGACTGTGATGTAAATCAATCAAATCGGCCCCCACACGGTCAAAAGGTTCACGAATTTCAGGAAATTCCTGAAGTGGGTCTTGTACCTTAAGGGTGCCTTTCCTCCTCTGGCAACGAGGGCATGACTTCACGAAATTGATTATTTCAGAAAGTTATCCTGGGAAATAAAATAGAGACTTTGCCTTTAAGTGGGTTTTAAAGACCCCCGGATACCCCGCAATTTTAGATGCATGTGCAAGCTTTAACACTGATGACCGCAACGCGTCCGGAATAATTAGTTGAAATACTGCCCTATCTTTCTGGCTATTGACGTAATACAGGACGCCCTGTTTCATTTCAAAATCATGAATAGGTAAATTCTTTTTCTTTTTCGGGTATTTTCCTCCTTCCAAATATTCAATAATTTTTTTCCATCTAGGCTCGTTCATCTGGTATTCTCTCATTTAATCTGATGGAATTATTTCAATATTTTCAATAACTTTAACCGACGCAATGTTTTGACTTAGCGTATCTGGCACAACATGTGCTGTACCAGGCTTGTACAAAATCTGGAATGAGTGGGCCGAAAGTTCGTGAGACCAGCGTAACATTCGTGGGCATTTTGTTCGCTTTTTAAATATGTGTGTTAACGCTCGATGGTCTGTGTAAATTACAAAGTGCCGCTGAAATAGGTAAGGTTCGAAATACCTAACTGATTCTACTACTGCCATTGCCTCCCGATTCGTAGCTGAATAGCGAACTTCAGGTCCTTTGACCTTTCTACTGAAATAGGCTACTGGATGGGGTAAATTATCCGCATCTCGCTGAATTAAGCACCCGCCAATAGCTATGCCACTGGCGTCAGTGTGCACCTCCCACTCTTTCCCAAAATTCGGAATAGCCAATACCGGTGTCGTGATTAGTTGGTTTTTCAGCTTGCGATAGGCTTCATCATGCTCAGATTTCCACACAAACTTCGCATTTTTCTTTGTCAGATCAGTCAGGGGTGCTGAAATGCCAGCGAAACCTTCAATATGACGACGAAAATATCCGGCCGCCCCCCAAAACCTACGCACGTCCTTTGCTGTCCTTGGAGTAGACATGTCAGCAATGGCGCGGCAAGAGTCTGGGTCAGGTCGGATACCGTCTGGGCACACCTGGAACCCCAGAAATTTGAATTTCTGAGCCGCCAGGGTGCACTTCTGAACGCTTAGCTTGAACCCTGCCTGATCTAACAATGTCAAAGTCTCAGTTAAGTCCCGTAGGTGTTCCTCAAACGTCCTGCAATATATCTCAACATCATCCAGGTACGCTAAAGAATGCCTACCCAGGACCGGACTGAGTATGAAGTTTATGGCCCTCTGAAACGACGAAGGCGCTGTCTTTAAACCAATCGGCATCCTACGGAATTGATAAGTGATAGGTACCATCCGAGAATGCTGTTTTATCCCTATCCTGTTCTGCCACCGGAATCGCCCAATACGCCGATTTCGCGTCAAGAGTTGAGAAATACTTAGCAGCACCAAGTTGATCTATTATCTCCTGTATTCGGGGCAACGGATACACATCACCCTTAGTTATTTCGTTCACCTTCCGGTAGTCAACACAGAAACGATAACTACCGTCCGGTTTCCGAACTAGCACAACAGGAGAGAGCCACGGTGACGTACTAGGCTCTATCACGCCCTGCCTCAACATTTTCTGGCACTCCTCACTGATAACGTTCTTTGCCTGTTCCGGCAACCTCCACTGTCTCGTGTACACAGGCAAATGATCACCAGTCGGTATGGTGTGCTCGATCTTATCAAGGAGACCAATCTGGTCATCCTCTGTCGCAAATAGTTTAAGGAATTTTCGCAAAACTCCTCTCAGTGCCTTCCTATCTGCCTGTGTAACATGTTGCAAATCAAATGCTGAAATTAGTTTTTCTACCTCTTCTACATTCCGTGCAACATTTCTCGTCTCATACTGTACTTTTGATGGTGTGTTATTATCTATCATGTTTATTGCACTACATTGTGCAGTGACAGTTGGCGTCTCAGCTGACTCATTGTGAAAGATTTCTGTGTCCTCCACCATGGTTCCCTGAGATACCCTATCACCTGCCCTGAAGCGAAAAGTCTTATGTGAAAGATTGACAACTGGAATGAGTGCACCTTTATCAAGCACTACAATTAAGTGATGAGTATTTAATAAGCTATCACATCACCCAGCCACCTGAAGGGTGGTACCTGGTTGTATGTGACGTCCCATAGCTACTTTAATAAATTTAACAGAATGCGGTGGGCAACTCTGTTTGGTCAATGCATGCAATGCACATGACCTCTTAACTGTGTCTGGAAGAGACTTCAAAATCAATTTTGGATAGTGCGCATTATATTTCTGTTTCCTCTTAATTGAAGCTACAACTGGGGGATGGTCGATCATCTCCATTGGATAGGAAGTCTGTCCCAACTGCAACCTGCAGTTCCTAGCCCCTCTTTGAGCAGACAAGGAATAATCAAATTGCGACAGAAAATCAGTCCCGATTAAGATGTGACCCGGAAAATGAAGGTTGTCTACGATCGTATATGTGTGAGGCTGCAATTCCCCATCAATCTCAAAATTAACTGTACCTTGACCCACGATCACAATCTTTTCCCCATTGACTGCTGTTAACGTCTTTGCGCAATGTTTAAGACGTGCACACTTAAAATTGCTGAAGGTTGACTTTTTAATTACAGTTGCCTGGCTTCCTGTATCAACAAAAGCTGTCAATCTCAACACCTTCCACTTTCACCTCAAAAGTAGGCCTACCATCACTAGGGGCCTGCTTTCATACTAGTGACTTTACAGTCCCTCTGTATATGCCCGTGCTTCCCGCAGGAGTAACACCTCCGCAGATCTTTGTTGGTACCCCGCGCAGGGTAGCTCGAATTTGCAGCTGTGAGCTGCTTCCTGCCTGATGAACCCGCGCCACAGTTACTCGGCTTGGCCCCTGTGGTGTCTGTGTATAGCTGAGATAGTCTTGGTAGTAAGGTTGATGTAAAGTCATTCCTGGTTACTGACTTTAATACTTAAAAGACGATTTCATGATAGAGTAGCTCCCAAGCTTGGCAGGCGTCCTGTGTGCTATTGTTTACCTTCTCAAGTGGCGTCCAGCCGCCGCACATAGAAAACGGATGGTACCATTTTCTGTGAACATGACATCCCTCCTTTTCTTTAAAAAGAAAGAATACAGGATGTCTACCATGCTTGTAGCACAAAGCAAAGTTATTGACACAAAGTAAGTTATTAACATATCAAGAGATATTGCATACATTTAACATTAATTAAACACACAAAGAATTTAAACAATCTTTACCACAAAGGATTTCAATGTTAAAAATACATATGCAATGTTAAACAAACATGAAAGAAACTGTAATACAAAGTTACAAAATATTGAATGAGAGATCTGCATTATTCAAACAATATTAAATTTAGTTCAGCATAACAAGTAAATACTTTGCATTACATAGGAACACAATTAATCATCATATCGTGTAGGGCGTTTAACATGTCGTTTTGGACGAGAGTCCTTAAGTACAAGAATATCCCTCGATGAATTGTTTATCGAGTTATAACTCATTTTTTCTTTTTCTTTTGCACGACTTTGCACTTCATCATTTTCTACACTATTTGGAATCACTTTGAAATAAGCCATATTACGTGTTATACTATGATCTCTATTACTCGCTGTTACCATAGTTCCTTTTACACTAATCACTTTATATGGTTTTGTATCATACGGCATATCTAGCTTTCCCTCTTTTTTCTTTTTAACGAGAACAGTATCTCCAACCTTTATGAATTGTTCCTTTGCACGTTGATCATGAGCAATTTTCATTTTGCCCTTCGCTAGTGCATCCTTCTGAGCGAGACGTTTATCCGTTACTTTGGCTGGCATGACAGGTAGTGCGATTCTCATAGGACGTCCAAATAAAAGTTCGCCAGGCGACTTGCCCAGTGTTCCATGCGGTGTTGCACGGTAGTTCCTGAGAAAAGCATACATAGCTTGTTTCCAGGATCGTCCTTCGGCATGAGCACAGCGTACCGCTTTCATGAGAGGTTGCATGAATCTCTCTACTTCTCCATTTGCTTGAGGATGTAGTGGCATCACACGGCGGTGTTTGAATCCAATATGCTCAGCAAAGTTGACGAAGTCTTGTCCATTAAATGGCGGTCCATTGTCCGTCTTGACAACTTCAGGAATGCCAAAGTTTGAAAAGATCTTGTCGAGCTTCGGGATGACAGCCTTTGCAGATGTGGAAGTGATGATTTCTACTTCTGGATAACGTGAGTGATCATCAATGACTACCATCAAGTACTCTCCAGTTGGTAGCGGTCCACAGAAATCCATCGATACTTCCATCCATGGTGCAGCAGGTAGTGGTGAAGGTTGTAGAGGTGTTGGTCTTGAAGTATCCACTGCAGCTTGGCAAGGGACACAGGCATCATGCATGTCCTTAGCTTGACGATCAATGCCAGGAAACCACACCTTTTCTCGTAGCAGCTGTTTGGTCCTTACAAGACCTTGGTGTCCTTGATGTGCAAGCTTCAGAGCACGTTGCTGGAGAACAGCTGGAATGACGATACGAGTACCTCGCAGCACGGTGTCGCGTTGTTGCGTAACACTTAATTCTGTCTGGATGCGTTCAAGTGCTTTGAATGCATCTTGGTCAACTCCTGAGGGTGGGATGCGTGGAAACTTTTTCTTAGTCAATGCATCCACTGTTGCTTGCAGAGTTGGGTCCTCTAGGGTTGCAGTACGTATTTCATCAAGAGTGAGAGCCTTAGGGACTGCATCACAGGTTACAGAGTGTACATATTCCTCGGCAACTTGCTGATGCTTGGTGATGGTGAAACTGTTGGCAGGATGTCGACTGATGTAATCAGCGGGATTGCCTGCACCCGGCTTGTATTTCACCGTAAAGTTGTATGGTTGCAGACGAAGAGCCCATCTCTCAATGCGAGCTGGTGGTTTGGACTTTGGATTATTGAAGATGGTCTCCAACGGTTTGTGGTCAGTGACTATCGTGGTAAAGGGTGCACCAAGCAGATACACATTGAAGTGTTCACAGCCCCATACAAGAGCAAGAGCTTCCTTCTCTGTCTGACTGTATCGTTGCTCAACATCTGTGAGAGAACGGCTGGCGTAGGCAATTACTACTCTGGAATCTGGTTGACCAGGTTTGTGTTGGGCTAACACAGCACCTAAACCAACAGGACTAGCATCCACCGTTAACTCAGTGTCCATTGATGGATCAAAGTATGCAGCAGTCGCATTTTCTACTAGTGCATCTTTCACAGCATCAAATGCATTTTGCTCGACATCGCTCCAGTACCATGATGCATTTTTCTTCAGGAGCTCACGTAGAGGCTTCGTAATGGTAGCAAAATCTGGAATGAAGCGAGAACAGTAGTTTGCCATTCCCAGAAAACTATGTACTTCAGTGGATGTTGAAGGAGGTGCAGCATTCTTGATATCTGCAACTTTCTTAGGATCTGGAGACAGACCTTTGTCACTAAGTACATGTCCAAAGAATTCAATTTTATGTTGATTGAACTCACACTTTGCTCGGCTTAGCGTCAAATTCTTTTCTCGTAAGCGTTGCAATGTTGCACGAAGAGCTTTGTCGTGTTCAGCTTGGGTACGGCCATAAACAATGATGTCATCAGACATGTTGTCAGCATTAGGTATATCTTGCAATACCTGGCTGATGATGTGCTGGAATACCTCAGCAGCACTGTTAATACCAAAACTCAGGCGCTTGTACCTATACAGACCTCGATGTGTCGTAAACGTTGTGATGAATCGACTCTCATCATCAAGTTCAAGCTGATGATAGCCCTTGTTTAAATCTAACTTGCTGAATACAGTTGCACCATTCAAGCGGTAGATCATATCATCTACAGTGGGTGTAGGATGGCGTTCACGCATTATTGCCTTGTTGGGAACACGCATGTCTACACAAATGCGTATCTCATCTGGATTCTTCGGCTTTGGTGGAGTGACAATTGGGCTTACCCATGGTGTTGGGCCTGTTACCGGTTCAATGATATCTAGTTCTATCAGCCTATCCAGTTCGGCATCGACTTTCTTGCGAGTATGGAATGGTTGTCGGCGATGTGGTTGGGCAACTGGAATTACATCTGGGTTGATATGCAGATGTACCTTGCTATCAGTATAACAACCTATGGATTTAAACCGATCAGAAAATTCAGCAACAATAGCATCAACATTGTTTGCAGATTCCACTGCTACAGCATTAGAAAGCTGAAGTAGCCCCAATTTGGTTGAAGTCTTGTAACTGAGTAAAGACTCCTTTGCATTCCTAACAACATGGAATGTAGTAATGAGCATTGCATTCTTTGACTTAATCTCTGCAGTGAAAGTTCCAATCACTGGTAAGGCTACCTTTGAAGCATAGGCAGTGGCTTTGCCATTATAGTTTTCAAGCTTTGGGAACTGTTTTTTAAATTTTTCATAGTGGCACTCAGCAATGGTGTCAATGTTTGATCCAGTGTCAATGAGAATTTTGAGACAAATGCCAGCAATGTATACTATAGTCTCTGGGTTGTTTGGAAGATCATTCCATTCTGTGATTGATTGTACTCCATAAATATAATCACATTCACTGTCATCTGAGACTGGTTGTAATGAAATGTTGTCTTGTATATTATTAACATTCTTGATTTGAGGTGCAATATTGTGTTTGCCACCTCGACTCCTATGACTTGATCCTCGTACATTGCTTTTATTTATTGATTGTGGTTTCTTTAGTGCGGAACGACACATAGCACCAAAATGACCTAGTTTTCTACACTCATAGCACTTCTTACCTTGTGCAGGACAAACATTATCTTGGTGTGGGTAGTCTCCTCCACAATTGTAACATTTATTGTTGACAACCTCTGATGTGAGTCGTTGTGACTGCTTGAGTCTTGTTCCATGACTCCAGTTGTGATGTGGTTCTCGGCTCAATTTAATGTTAGGTTTGGCATGATATCTTCTACGATCATGGTGTACTCCCTGAACCTTACATACTTCATGACTGTTAGTAACAGTGGCAGAACCGTTGTTGGCACTGCACTCCATGGCACGAGCATCACGTGCAGCATCTTCCATTCGACGAGCCATATCCAGTATCTTGGTAAGAGAACTTTCATCATCAACAAGTTCTAGAGCTCTTCGACGAAGACGTGTAGATGTGCATGTTTCAATTATTTGCTGTTTGATTTCTTGTCAACATCAGCAAACTCACAGTGGGCTGCTAAACCCTGCAGACGTGTATGGTATTGATCAACAGTTTCATTAGAGAGTTGTTTTGCTCTCCTGAAATGCATAATTTCCATAGCAGTATTTTGCCTTGGTTTGAAATGCTCAGTTAATTTGGCCTTGGCAGTGTCATAATCTTTGGCACCACCAGTATCTTTCAGTGTATCAAAGATATCACAAACTCTATCACCTGCATAATGAAGCAGAAAGGCACGCTTTCTTTCAGCACTTTTGATGTCAGAAACTATCAACAAATTTTCAAACCTTTTAAGCCATTTGACCCACCTCTGTGACAGGTTTGTCTGGTCACAGTCAGGATCAAATGCAGGAAACTGAGGTATATTTGCCATTTTTACTGAATAAATTTAAACTTATCACTTAAAATGTTCCTCAGAATATATAACACTTACTGCACTGTATATGTTATTTAAGAATTCACTGTAATTACTTTAATTTTGCAAAGCACACAAGCATTTTAATGCAAAAGTTCACAACAGTGCACAACACAGCAGCAACTGACTTCTTACCTAGCCCTTGTGTACATGTGTTGTTCCTACTCACAGCAACACAGCAGTTGTTAGCAGTTGGTACAGCAATTGGCAGCAGTTGGCAGCAGTAGGCAGCAGTTGGTACAGCAGTAGGCAGCAGTAGGTTCACAGCGTGAAGAATTTTGTAGCACGAGCGTCGTTTCGTAACCAAAACATCGGGTTTTGTACACTGCATCAAAGCGTCGTTTCGTACACAGCGTCGGCAGATTCCTCTCACAGCAACACTCAGCACAGCTTGGGTAGCACACAGCATTGGCCAGCACACAGCAACGGCCAGCACACAACAACGATCAGCACACAGCAACAGTCAGCACACAGCATGGGGTTGCATACAGCATCGGGTATGGTGCTCACAGACAGCTTCTCCTTCCTCCTCTGGGCGAGACAGCATGCTCCTTCCTTGTGTTTTGTTGAACAAAATACCTGCGTTCCCAGTTCATCCTCGTCGCCAGTGTGGTGTCTGTGTATAGCTGAGATAGTCTTGGTAGTAAGGTTGATGTAAAGTCATTCCTGGTTACTGACTTTAATACTTAAAAACGATTACATGATAGAGTAGCTCCCAAGCTTGGCAGGCGTCCTGTGTGCTATTGTTTACCTTCTCTAGTGGCGTCCAGCCGCCGCACATAGAAAACGGATGGTACCATTTTCTGTGAACATGACAGCCCCCTCGCCTTTACTTAACGCCTCTACGTATGGGGACGCCTGAGCGCCCGATGTCTCTGTGCGCATCTGCCTGTCTAAAGCTGTGGTGGCCGGTTGGACTTGGTCTTTATAACTCACAAACGCTCCCTCCGCAACAAAAATGGCCCCATAACAGAAGGTAACGTTCTGCAGAACAATTGTTTAGCTAGTCGCTCTGCCTGACTAGAATCTAACCCCAGTTCCGTAGTAAGGTCGTTAACTCTACTCCTTAATTACGTCCTGAAATCTTTGATAGTGCTGCGGTCATCCTTCTTAAGTGACTGCAGAAGGTAAGGGTATGGCTTGGGTGGCCTCGGGTTGGGGTGTGGATTGAGGTTGGTGTTGGGGTTGAGGTATGGTGTGGGTGGCCTCGGGTTGGGGTATGGATTGAGGTCGGGTTGAGGTACAGTGTGGGTAGCCTGAGGTTGGAATGGGTATGGGGTGGTCTGGGGTTGGAATGGGTATGGGGTGGCCTATGGTTGGAATGGGTATGGGTGGCCTGGGGATGGGGGAAGGGTTGGTATAGGAATGGAGGTTGGGGTTGGTATAGGATATGAGGATGGGGTTGGTATAGGAATTGAAGATGGGGTTGGTATAGGAGGTGGAGTTGGGGTTGGTATAGGATTTGAAGATGGGGTTGGTATAGGAGGACAAGTTGGGGTTGTTGAAGTGATGGGTGAGATGTCCCTAGGTGTTGTGGTATTGGTGTTGTGTGAGGTAGTTATTGGCGGTTGGTGTGGACGTTCATGATCCCGTTGGACAGGTTGCTGGTCATGTTCCCTACTGAACGAAGTGGGGCGTCCTACCGTACTAACTGATGCCCCCTGTATCCCCTGTTTACATGGCGCCGATGTTGTACGTGGGGGAACCCAAGACGGCTCCCTCCATTCTTGGGGCGAATCCTCGCTAGATTCCCCACTCATGTCTATGACCGTATGTGTACCGGAATGGGAAGATACCCTCGACTGCTCAGTCCTATGCAGAACCCGTGATCCTATCGCTTCAGTCCCACTGACTCCACCTGTGACGTCAGCTGAGCTACCTGAGCGGTTTACCAGGTCCCCCGTGGTGTCTGACAAGGTGCTGTCCTGTAAACTTTCACTCCCACTGGTCCCTACTGACTGGTCACTGTCTGGGTTAAACATTCCCTGTGATTCCCAGTGTGCCATGCCTCTCGTAACTACCCCTTAATTCACCCTCGACCTGGACTCTTACTACAACCGTGATCTTACAAAAAAAAATCGCAGCTCTTTTCGAAAAGAGAAAACTACTAAATTCCCAAAATAGGAAATACACCGATTAATCGAGAGAATCGCTGAAGTGAATCCAATGAATGAGCGTCTGCCCCGCACTCGTGTCTGACCATGATATATCCCGCAGTTCCCTTACTGAAAGCTAAGTCCTTTACGTTAGAAAAGTTAAAGAATCTACTTTATATAAAACAATTAAAATGATAAAGTAACTAACGCGCAGCACTCGTGATGGATTAATAAAAAATATTTACTGTACTCGAACACTAAACGCACTTGATGTGAACAGCGTGGCCACTGATGACTGATGGAGCGGGACCAGCTGCGCTGAAAAACTAAGTCCCGCGCTTTTTCACTTAAACGCTGAAAAATCAAATTTTTATTCGGAACGAAAATAACTAGTTTTACGTCAATAAACCGCTCTAGTGATTAATATAGACACCCAGGACATATATTTGCTTGCCAAAATTAAATTTTCACCGAAAACTGCGTTTTTAGTCAATGTTGGACTCTGCCAATTTTCTGCCCCCGGAAAAAAGTCTATCACCCCAAATATTGCAAAACTCCCTTAACTAGCAAAAATGGATTTTTTTTCGTTCACAGATATAAATACGCTGTTATTTATATTGACACTGTATACAGAACAATACTGACACCTCGGGCGGTTTCAACACTCATTAATTCGAATTTTCGTCAAAATCCGAGGTTTTCGCCTCAAGGGGACTCTGACAAAAGTAGAACACGATTTTCTCGAAAAATAACTAAATTCGGCAAAAATGTAATTATCACTGTTTAATGCTTAAGAACAGAATTACGTCCCGTGCGCGCACTATAGGGTAATACTGGCCCTAGAATATACATGAAACATGAAAATTCGAATTTTCGCCAAAAAAGTCAGATTCTTGCCCAAACTGAACTTAGAAAATTTTCCACCTACGTTTCCACAAAAAAAAAATTCTAAATCTAAAACGTAATTCTACCGTCTTACTGGTACAAACTAGAACAATATCACTCGCACCGACTGGGGAATCCTAATGACACCCAGATCATATACGTGACCCGCGAATACAAATTAATTACAGTTAACGACTTTCCGACGTTGTCTTAGCGAAAACTTATCCCAAAATACTTAGAAATATTTCCACGAGCTCTATCAAACATTTACAACGAAAATTACTATCCCTTAACAAACTCCTTCACTAACTATAGTGACCGACATATAGTCCTAAGTCCAGAGGATTAACTACACTCTAGAGAACCACGCCTCTGACTTAGACTAATATAATAAGGAATAGCAAAACTTAATGTACGGACTTAGCCTAATGCACAAGAAAATACTGAACACTTGGGAAAAAAGATTTAACCGGGGATTGAATTTAGGGGAAATTTTTTTTATCTCTAGAACAACGCAAATAAAAGGAATTACTTTACATAAATTTAATTATACTTAATTTAAAGATACACTCGATTTAATCCTATAATCGCTCCTACCGGCTCGCCGTTCCGCGCCTAGCCTAGGCGTCTCGACCACCTAGATTCTAACAAAGCGACACACAGCTTTCAGCAACAATTAAGACTAGAGACGACTCAACCTCCACTAAGTGTGCGATCACTTAGTTGTTGAATCAGTGCTAGGTAGTTCACTAGTCTGTCCCTCAGAGGCCGCAACGCCCTTCACGGATTTACGTTTTCCCTAGCGTTTTGGGTCGTCTAACAACGCCCTCGGACCTATCTTCCGGCGTCCCACAGATAAATCCGGCCAGACAGCCCACAAGAAACTGCTGTTGAGAGTTTGGTGGCTCCCAACACCTCTGAATTGATTGCAATGGGTCGAGTATGGTACCCCGTCTAATCAACTCGGAGCGGTCTCCTTAGCCAATAAATCTTAACAGCCTAATCTTACTAACTATACCTTAATCGTATCAGCCCACATGACCCCAAGATTCGTCAATCCCCACTCAAACGCACTGTTGTGAGGCCCACTGCTAATCCTGGCCCGCGGCTGACTCCCTAGCATCCACGCACGTGTCCGAATGCCAAGACGCATGAGCCTTTCAACAATTTCAAACAAAATTGTTGAAACCACCACTGTGCACCATTGTAACACAGGGGGGGGGGGTATTCTGGTGTTATTACTTTTTAACTCTTTTTAATTCTGTATTCTAACTCTCTACTAAGGGACCCCAAAACTCTTACTTGAGCCGACCCCACGCCACGTGGTCTTAATTAAGACGATTGACCGACTTAAGATTCTACAACCATATGACGTAGAAACCGACTTCTAGCAAAGTTCTAGGATTGCCTACCCTGCCACCACCAGACCAGTAACACTGAACAATGATCGACGTCTGGATCGATCATGCTAATCAATCAACCTTGGGGCTTGATCCCCACTATTGTCATATAAACTAGGATGTTACTTTAAGTTTTGGAAAAGTTCAAATCAAAGGGAATAAATGAATTCTGATTCGGTGTTAGAATCTGCCCAACTCAGACTAGGCCACACTGCCCACGTGGTCCCGGACAAATCAAGTAAATTACACAAAAATGGAAATAATGAAAATGCAAATTACTAACTAATTAATTTATTCAAAATCTAAAACAAAATCTAAATCAATGCACTCCCTGGCTTAACACTCCCTGACTTATACATATATTGGCAATGAGTTGACCTATTCCCTATAACAACACTCTTAGCAAACTTTACCTTCTATAGGCGACCAGCGGTAGACTGCTGGTCTTGGGAGAGGTGGAGTGGACACCTTCCCTTGTAGATCCTGATCCCACAATGTCCTTCCTCATGCTCGTCTGGTCCTTCCCAGACCAGAGCATTGTATACTTCCGCATAGACTAAGTTACTATAAAGGCTTAAGTTTAACAAGTAACCTCTGTTGCACTGAATGATCCAGATTGGTTGATTTATTTTAACTGAAGTCAATTACACAAGCATCTTAGGGAAGAGCTATTCCCAATTACAAAATGGCTATTTGACCTTTGAGAAATAGTGGACATGGAACCTCTGATGACCTGTGACCGCTGAGGTCACTCAAATTGTTCCACTTCAAAGTCTAGTCCTGCTAGTGACGTCACTGATGGTGACTTAACTTATTCTTCAAGCAATCAGGGTACTCTTGATACTATAACCAGGAATAATTTACAATTTGAACGAAGACTGATTTCTCTAAATAAGTGAATTCTGTAAAATAATTCATTATACGAAACTTGTGAACAAAGGCACCAGTTATTTTCACCGCCAATTCCCTGGGGTGAGGTCCCGGGTCACCACACGTGGGTCCGGCTTCCCATTCTCCCATACGTAGATAAAACATTCTGGATAATTCTTACAACAAACCTAGTTTGTTACAACCACTTGACCAACACAATAGGACAAAAGAGGATGGTAGCCGAGGCTAATTCCCGAGGCTAATTTCCATCCCCCACCGGTACTCTGTGTGTAATCTTGGGCATGGTATTTTATCAAATCACCTCATTCTTTAGAGCACACATGAAACACTAATGTGAACAAGCCTGAACGATCTCCAGGCATATATGCAACTGAAAGCTCACACCCCAGAAGTGACTCGAACCCATACTGCCAGAAGCAATGCATCTGATGTACAGGATTCCTTAACCACTCGACCAACATGACCAGACAAAAAAGGATGGTAGCCGAGGCTAATTCCCCCATCCCCCCGCCGGCATTCTGTTGGTAATCTTGGGCATGGTATTTTATCAAATCATCTCATTAAATGGAGCACACGTGAGGAACACAAATGCTAACAAGCCTTATTGATCTCCAGGCATATATGCAACTGAAAGCTCACACCCCAGAAGTGACTCGAACCCATACTGCCAGAAGCAATGCATTTGATGTACAGGATCCCTTAACCACTCGACCAACACGACCAGACAAAAGAGGATGGTAGTAGAGGCTAATTCCCCCTTCCCCCCGCCGGCACTCTGCTGGTAATCTTGGGCATGGTATTTTATCAAATCACCTCATTCTTTGGGGCACACGTGAGGAACACAAATGCGAACAAGCCTGAACGGTCTCAAGGCATATATGCAACTGAAAACTCACACCCCAGAAGTGACTCGAACCCATACTTCCAGAAGCAATGCATCAAATGTACAGGATCCCTTATATTCGGGGCCTTGTTCGGGTTGAATGTAGAAACGGTAGACACTTCTTAGATTTATTGACTAAGTCAACAAGGTTTATATCTGGCCAGCCGAGGTCCACCTACTCTGGGACTATGGAGAGATCTGGCATGACGTCAGAGGCCTACTCGCCTGTGATTGGTTATGTTCCAACTGGCGGGGAATTTGAGTATAACACTGCTCGGACATGCTACCAAGTCGATGTCCCTTGTCGACAAGCTCTGGCTAGCTATATAGTTACAATGATACTGAAAAGGACCTCGGTGGCATTCAATAATGGCTTACATGTGAAATTTTGGATAATAAAACATTGAAAGAAGATCAGGTGTGCGTAATACTAATAACTCGGCATATGTACGAAAAAAAATTGATCATAATAGGTGAAAATCATGGTAACAATGCTTTGATTAAAGCAGAGTATTAAGAACATGTGTATGGCTACTTATCAGATATAACAATACAATTCAAGGTATTGCCTAAACAAGTTTATTAATATATGTTAATGGCAAGTGCTTGAACCAAAACAAAATTAAACAATTATTACATTAATGAAACAAAGTTCTGACCTAACAACCACAAATGAATTTTAAGATTAGAGAATGATTTTTTTTCTGTTAATGTACAATATATTTACAAAACCAATGTACAATATATTTAATGTGCAATATATTTACAAGATATATACAAGACCTGGACCAAGAAGACTAACATCTGCATGATAGCAGTCAGGATTCACTGGCCACAATGTGGTTGCTAGAACATTAATGAAATCTTTATGACAAGCACTGTAAAAAAATTACAAATGACAATAGACTTAACAATGGCATTTAATTTATAACAAAATAAAATTGAGAAAAACATCATCATATATATATATATATATATATATATATATATATAGATATATATATATATATATATATATATATATATATATATATATATATATATATATATATATAATGGTAATAATAAGACACATGTGGTGGAAATACTGCAGATGAATTTTGCAAGCAAAAACACAATAACTGCAGAGTGCACTTAATTGTAAATTCTGCGGATATCTACACCTAGCTCATCCAAAGCACTATACAACTCTTGCTCTGACTGAAGATCAGGAACAATGAAACTGCATGTGACAAACTATCATCTTGAGAGATAACCTCGTTAATATCTAGCCAATGGACATGTGGTGAGTGCACGGTTGAAACGAGAGGTCTAGATCTAAGACTATAAGTGCTAGTATGGGGTTGCTGAACATCAAGTGGTCTGTCAACCACAGAAGGTGGTGTCCCAATAGGAGTATCTGTCTGGGTAAGTTCATTGTCATCTTCCTCATCAGTCTCATCAACAGTCATTTTAGCTAACTTCATGTGGTCTAAATGTTCATTTATATACTCTCCTGTTACCAAGTTCCTAAGACTGTACTTGTTACCTTTAAACAATTAGTAAAACTAAAAACCAAATAAATCCCCAGGGCCGGATGAATGTTTGCCAGGGTGCTGAAAGAAGCAAAGAGGAGCTTTGTGACCCCTGTCAATCATATTAATAAATCAATAGAGTCAGGCAGAGTGCCAAGTTTTGGAAAGTTGCTAATGTGATACCAGTTTTTAAGAAAGAAGATAATCACTTGCTTCTAACTATCGACCAATTAGCCTAACGTCTATTTGGGAAGTTACTCGAATCTATAATTAGCAAATAAAATTCGTCTTCATCTGAAAACATAAATTAATAATTGAGTCGCAACATGGTTTTAGTTTTATAAATGGCCGTTCATTTTTCACAAATTTGTTATCTTTTTATTCTAGCATAGTTGAGGCAGTTGATAGTGGTAAGGATTGTGATGTTGTTACCTTGACTTTAGCAAAGCCTTTGATACAGTCCACATGAAAGACTGATTAAAAAGAAAAAGATAGAGGCTCATGGTATTGGGGGTGCTATATTAAGCCTGATTAGGGCATGGCTATACCAAAGGAAACAGAGAGTTAGTATAAATGGAGTCAAGTCAGAGTGGGAAAATGTTGTAAGTGGAGTGCCTCAAGGCTCGTCTTGGGACCTCTGTTGTTTATAATATATATAAATGATTTAGATTCAGGTTGAGTAGCAACATTTGCAATTTGCCGATGATACGAAATCGGTAGGGAAATTAATTCGGAGGAGGACTCACTATCACTTCAAGTTTCACTTTGCCGCACCCTGCGTAAGAAAAAAAACATAGGCCTTGTGCTTTCGGCGCCTCGGCGGCCAGGCGGTGAGACAAAAAAGTGTATACTTTATTTACTTTCCTGACACTATTTGTTGGCCTACGTATTTAAAATTGGTATCACTGTGTTCGCAATAGAATTGTCTATAAGAACATAGTATAAATGGCGGCAAATCATAGCATATCAGCCACCACATAAAAAACTATTGACCTTACTCGCCGAGAGCGCCAAACAGCAACAAACTGTTTCCATTCTATTAATGGTTGTGAAGCCCACAGTCGTCCTACATCGTTAATTTGGTATCATTGGAATCGCAACTAAATTCTCTATACGGACATATGCTTATGAATGTAATTCTAGGTCGTTGCCCACCGGCAAGAGTGTGGGAAGTTGACGAGGAGTTACCCGCGAGCGCACCAGCGAAAACATGTGGGAAATCACGCTTTGAAAGTTTATACATTTATATGTGTCCCGACCTTATTTTTCTATGTCCGTATTTGTTTTTTGTACCATGTGTTCGCAATAAAATTTTCTATAAGAAGAAAAGTATAAAAAATGTACAAAGCATATGTACGAATTGCGCCAATTATAAAACACCGTCGCTCATTATGCGTGCGCGGCAAAAACGAACGCAATGGGTTCGTTTGGTTCCATGTTTGTCAAGTTTATACTTGTCTAAACACAATTTTATTTGTATGACAGTGATCACGTAAAATTCCTACACAGACATAAACGAAACAAATCAAAATATTTGCCTGGTCATAGCAAAATGAACGGGTAAAGGGAACCCACTGCAACACGCCCGCCACAACCAGCCACACCCCGCCACACCCGCACATCAGAAAAAATACTTTGTCTTTTTCCTGCTTACTCATAGAAGTTTAGGTGATATAATATTCATTTTTGTACCAAACAGTCGCGAATAAATTGTCTACAATACGTATATAATATACTATGTTATTGATGATAAATAAACTTCCAAATGGGTGTACTTACCATGTATATGTTGATTGTAGACCAACAGTTGAGCATTTTTTCTTCACTCCACCATCTTCAGCCGCCTCAGATCCTGAAGTTGCTCAACAGATGTTTCGTTGGTGGAGTGAGGCTGTTGCGGGTGGTTACTTCTTCTCCACCCAATATACCTTTCTGCGGTGGACCTTGTGTAGCAAGGTACAGCGCACAGTGCCACATAACAAGTTTTACATGCCAGTTTGACGTCCTTCCTTATGCCAGACTTGTTACAAACACGGCACCTTTTACGTTTTTCCAGGTCGATAATTTCATGTGTCACTTGTAGTTCAGTATATGTTCTGAATCTACAATTCGTTTTTGTTTGTAGGGACAACAGAATCGTGTCTTCTTCAGGATCGACAAGACTGTTGGTTACATCTTCTGTCACATCCGTCAAGTCAGGGATTCTATGTCATCGACCTCCTGTTCAGAATTGTGTGATGACGACTGGGCTTGAGGTGTTGATGTGAACAGAGCTCGCCTCGAACCAGATGGGCCGGCTGTTGGAGGTGCCGCGTCAGCAGAACGAGCTACGTGCTAGCGTAGGAGCAGCTACGTTTGGCATCTATGTCTGAAGCATGGGGTATGCCTGTGATTGTTGGCCAGTCATCACTTTTCCAATCAATAAGGATTTGATTCCTATTGCGTGAAACTCAAGAAAAGTGAGCTTTTTTTACATCAGTGGAGTAGTTCTTATACAATGCGTATTCATTGTGCAAAGCCATTTGTAGAAATAAAAAGTAATCTTCTTGGTCCATGTGTGTGTTTTTCTGGCAAACTCGTAATACTTGATCATTTGACCGAAATGATCAACACCTTTCATGTACCGATTGTAATCACATATGGCCTTGGGTTTGTTCACTTTCACAAGTTGGAGTCCAATTCTGCCCTTTCGCATCCGAACACGTTTCCTGCGATTTACTTCTGTTGTGTCGGCATTGTGCAGATTTGTGATGACAGTGACGGGGCCTTGTCTTTCCATACTATGAATAAATGTGTTATCCTTACGCCTGTGTAGGGTGGTATCTGTTGCCATTTTAGCCTTTGCCAGTTGTTGCAGATCCTGGGGGGCGCCACGTTGCAGTCTAAGTGTTCCACATGTGTAAACTCCAACTTCACGTAATTGTTGTGTCAGGGCAACTGAGTTATAGTAGTTATCCATAAGCTCAATTACCTTATATGGACCCAAAAATTTCTTAGTTAACTTGTACATAGGACCAGACTGTGTTGTTA
>WNGS01161972.1:229000-249208 GCA_020271785.1 Procambarus virginalis
GAAAATCAGTCCCCATTAAGATGTGACCCGGAAAATCAAGGTTGTCTACGATCGTATATGGCGAGGCTGCATTCCCCATCAATCTCAAAATTAACTGTACCTTGACCCCGATCTCAATCTTTCCCCCATGACTGCTGTTTAACGTCTTTGCGCAACGTTTAAGACGTGCACACTCAAAATTGCTGAAGGTTGACTTTTAATTACAGTTGCCTGGCTTCCTGTATCAACAAAAGCTGTCAATCTCAACACCTTCCACTTTCACCTCAAAAGTAGGCCTACCATCACTAGGGGCCTGCTTTCATGCTTTCGTACTAGTGACTTTACAGTCCCTCTGTATATGTCCACGCTTCCCGCAGGATGTAACACCTCCGCGGATCCTTGTTGGTACCCCGCGCAGGGTGGCTCGAATTTGCAGCTGTGGGCTGCTTCCCGCCTGATGAACCCGCGCCACAGTTACTCGGCTTAGCCCCCTCGCCTTTACTTAACGCCTCTACGTATGGGGACGCCTGAGCGCCCGATGTCTCTGTGCGCATCTGCCTGTCTAAAGCTGTGGTGGCCTGTTGAACTTGGTCTTTATAACTCACAAACGCTCCCTCCGCAACTAAAAATGGCCCCATAGCAGAAGGTAACGTTCTGCAGAACAATTGTTTAGCTAGTCACTCTGCCTGACTCGAATCTAACCCCAGTTTCGTAGTAACGTCGTCAACTCTACTCCTTAATAACGTCCCGAAATCTTTTATAGTGCTGCGGTCATCCTTCTTAAGTGATTGCAGGTAAATCTAAGCCTCATCTTCTGACACCTTTTCCTTAAATCTATCCCTAATCGCTTGGACAAACTGAGGCCAAGTCGTCAGGTGCTGAAACTCTGTCAATCTCGCCAGTGGACCGGCTACGTCCACGCAAGCCCCCATGGCGAGAGTAATCTTTAAACTATCCTCTGGGACAGCCTCCATCATCACACTAATCTGCCAAAGCCAGTCTTCCACTCGGCGGTTGTGTTCCACCTTATTAAGCGGCAACTCTATACCTCTGATTGTCGGCAGAGTCAACTTGGGAATAAGACTCATAATTCCCGGTTTGTGTGACGCAGGGCTACTGGAAGTGGGTGGGCCCTGGTGTTGGGAAATGGATTGAAGTTGGGGTTTGGGTTGAGGTATGGTGTGGGTGACCTTGGGTCGGGATATGGATTGAGGTTGGGGTTGGGGGTTGAGGTATAGTGTGGGTGGCCTGGGGTTGGGAAAAATGTAGGGTATGGCTTGGGTGGCCTGGGGTTGGGAAAAAGGTAAGGGTATGGCTTGGGTGGCCTCGGGTTGGGGTGTGGATTGAGGTTGGTGTTGTGGTTGAGGTATGGTGTGGGTGGCCTCAGGTTGGAGTATGGATTGAGGTTGGGGTTGAAGTACGGTGTGGGTGGCCTGAGGTTGGAATGGGTATGGGGTGGCCTGAGGTTGGAATGGGTATGGGGTGGCCTATGGTTGGAATGGGTATGGGGTGGCCTGGGGTTGGGGGAAGGGTTGGTATAGGAATGGAGGTTGGGGTTGGTATAGGATATGAGGATGGGGTTGGTATAGGAATTGAAGATGGGGTTGGTATAGGAGGTGGAGTTGGGGTTGGTATAGGAAATGAAGATGGGGTTGGTATAGAAGGTGGAGTTGGGGTTGTTGAAGAGATGGGTGAGGTGTCCGTAGGTGTTGTGGTATTGGTATTGTGTGAGGTAGTTCTTGTTGTTGGTGTGGACGTTCATGTTCCTGTTAGACAGGGTGCTGGTCATGTTCCCTACTGAACGAAGTGGGGCGTCCTACCGTACTAACTGATGCCCCCTGTATCCCTTGTTTACATGGCGTCGATGTTGTACGTGGGGGAACCCAAGACGGCTCCCCCCATTCTTGGGGCGAATCCTCGCTAGATTCCCCACTCATGTCTATGACCGTATGTGTACCGGAATGGGAAGATACCCTCGACTGCTCAGTCCTATGCAGAACCTGTGATCCTATCGCTTCAGTCCCACTGACTCCACCTGTGACGTCAGCTGAGCTACCTGAGCGGTTTACCAGGTCCCCCGTGGTGTCTGACGAGGTGCTGTCCTCTAAACTTTCACTCCCACTGGTCCCTACTGACTGGTCACTGTCTGGGTTAAACATTCCTTGTGATTCCCAGTGTGCCATGTCTCTCGTAACTACCCCTTAATTCACCCTCGACCTGGACTCTCACTACAACCGTGATCTTACAATAAAAATATCACAGCTCTTTTCGAAAAGAGAAAACTACTAAATTCCCCAAATAGGAAATACACCGATTAATCGAGAGAATCGCTGAAGTGAATCCAATGAATGAGCGTCTGCCCCGCACTCGTGTCTGACTGTGAAATATCCCGCAGTTCCATTACTGAAAGCTAAGTCTTTTACGTTAGAAAAGTTAAAGAATCTACTTTATATAAAACTATTAAAATGATAAAGTAACTAACGCACAGCAGTCGTGATGGATTAATAAAAAATATTTACTGTACTCGAACACTAAACCCACTTGATGTGAACAGCGTGGCCACTGATGACTGATGGAGCGGAACCAGCTGCGCTGAAAAACTAAGTCCCGCGCTTTTTCGCTTAAACACTGAAAAATCACAATTTTTATTCTGAACGAAAATAACTAGTTTTACGTCAATAAATCGTTCTAGTGATTAATATAGACACCCAGGACATATATTTGCTTGCCAAAATAGAATTTTCACCGAAAACTGCGTTTTTAGTCAATGTTGGACTCTGCCAATTTTCTGCTCCCGGAAAAAAGTCTATCACCCCAAATATCGCAAAACTCCCTTAATTCGCAAAAATGGATTTTTTCGTTCACAGATATAAATACGCTGTTATTTAATATTGACACTGTATACAGAACAATACTGACACCTCGGGCGGTTTCAACACTCATTAATTCGAATTTTCGTCAAAATCCGAGGTTTTCACCTCAAGTGGACTCTGACAAAAGTAGAACACGATTTTCTCGAAAAATAACTAAATTCGGCAAAAATGTAATTATCACTGTTTAATGCTTAAGAACAGAGTTACGTCCCTTGCGCGCACTATAGGGTAATACTGGCCCTAGAATATACATGAAACATGAAAATTCGAATTTTCACCAAAAAAGTCAGATTCTAGCCCAAACTGGACTTAGAAAATTTTCCACCTACGTTTCCACAAAAAAAATTCTAAGTCTAAAACGTAATTCTACCGTCTTACTGGTACAAACTAGAACAATATCACTCGCACCGACTGGGAAATCCTAATGACACCCAGATCAAATACGTGACCCGTGAATACAAATTAATTACAGTTAACGACTTTCCGACGTTGTCTTAGCGGAAAACTCATCCCAAAATACTTAGAAATATTTCCACGAGCTCTATCAAACATTTACAACGAAAATTACTATCCCTTAACAAACTCCTTCACTAACTATAGTGACCGACATATAGTCCTAAGTCCAGAGGATTAACTACGCTCCAGAGAACCACGCCTCAAACTTAGACTAATATAATAAGGAATAGCAAAACTTAATGTACGGACTTAGCCTAATGCACAAGAAAATACTGAACACTTGGGAAAAAAGATTTAACCGGGGATTGAATTTAGGGGAAATTTTTTTTATCTCTAGAACAACGCAAATAAAAGGAATTACTTTACATAAATTTAATTATACTTAATTTAAAGATACACTCGATTTAATCCTATAATCGCTCCTACCAGCTCACCGTTCCGCGCCTAGCCTAGGCGTCTCGACCACCTAGATTCTAACAGAGCGACACGCAGCTTTCAGCAACAATTAAGACTAGAGACGACTCAACCTCCACTAAGTGTGCGATCACTTAGTTGTTGAATTGCTGCTAGGTAGTTTACTAGTCCGTCCCTCGGAAGCCTCAACGCCCTTCACGGAGTTACGTTTTCCCTAGCGTTTTGGGCCATCTAACAACGCCCTCGGACCTATCTTCCAGCGTCCCACAGATAAATCCGCCCATTCAGCCAACAAGAAACTGCTGTTGAGAGTTTGGTGGCTCCCAACACCTCTGAATTGATTGCAATGGGTCGAGTAAGGTACCCCATCTAATCAACTCAGAGTGGTCTCCTTAGCCAATAAATCTTAACAGCCTAATCTTACTAACTAAACCTTAATCGTATCAGCCCACATGACCCCAAGATTCGTCAATCCCCACTCAAACGCACTGTTGTGAGGCCCACTGTTAATCCTGGCCCGCAGCTGACTCCCTAGCATCCACGCACGTGTCCGAATGGCAAGACGCATGAGCCTTTCAACAATTTCAAACAAAATTGTTGAAACCACCACTGTGCACCATTGTAACACGGGGGGGGGGGGCTTTTTTTAATCCCGTATTCTAACTTTGTTCTCATGGGCTGCTTCCTGGGGGTGGAGGCCTGGTCGAGGACCTGGCCGCGGGGACACTAAAGTCCCGAAATCATCTCAAGATAACCTCTCAAGATAACCTCTCTACTAAGGGACCCCAAAACTCTTACTTGAGCCGACCCCATGCCACGTGGTCTTAAGACGATTGACCGACTTAAGATTCTACAACCTTATGACGTAGAAACCGACTTCTAGCAAAGTTCTAGGATCGCCTATGCTGCCACCACCAGACTAGTAACACTGAGCAATGATCGAGGTCTGGATCGATCATGCTAATCAATCAACCTTGGGGCTTGATCCCCACTATTATCATATAAACTAGGATGTTACTTTAAGTTTTGGAAAAATTCAAATCAAAGGGAATAAATGAATTCTGATTCGGTGTTAGAATCTGCCCAACTCAGACTAGGCCACACTGCCCACGTGGTCCCGGACAAATCAAGTAAATTACACAAAAATGGAAATAATGAAAATGCAAATTACTAATTAATTTATTCAAAATCTAAAACAAAATCTAAATCAATGCACTCCCTGGCTTAACACTCCCTGACTTATACATTTATCGGCAATGAGTTGACCTATTCCCTATAACAACATTCTTAGCAAACTTTACCTTCTATAGGCGACCAGCGGTGGACTGCTGGACTTGGGAGAGGTGGAGTGGACACCTTCCCTTGTAGATCCTGATCCCACACTGTCCTTCCTCATGCTCGTCTGGTCCTACCCAGACCAGAGCATTGTATACTTCCACATAGACTAAGTTACTATTAAGGCTTAAGTTTAACAACTAACCTCTGTTGCACTGAATGATCCAGATTGGTTGATTTATTTTAACTGAAGTTAATTACACAAGCATCTTAGGGAAGAGCTCTTCCCAATTACAAAATGGCTATTTGACCTTTGAGAAATAGTGGACATGAAACCTCTGATGACCTGTGACCGCTGAGGTCACTCAAATTCTTCCGCTTCAAAGTCTTGTCCCGTTAGTGATGTCACTGATGGTGACTTAACTTATTCTTCTAGCAATCAGGGTACACTTGATACTATAACCAGGAATAATATACAATTTGAACGAAAACTGATTTCTCTAAATAAGTGAATTCTGTAAAATAATTCATTATATGAAACTTGTGAACAAAGGCACCAGTTATTTTCACCGCCAATTCCCTGGGGTGAGGTCCCGGGTCACCACACGTGGGTCCGGCTTCCCATTCTCCCATACGTAGATAAAACATTCTGGATAATTCTTACAACAAACCTAGTTTGTTACAACCACTTGACCAACACAACAGGACAAAAGAGGATGGTAGCCGAGGCTAATTCCCAAGGCTAATTTCCATCCCCCCGCCGGTACTCTGTGTGTAATCTTGGGCATGGTATTTTATCAAATCACCTCATTCTTTGGGGCACACATGAAACACTAATGTGAACAAGCCTGATCGATCTCCAGGCATATATGCAACTGAATACTCACACCCCAGAAGTGACTCGAACCCATACTGCCAGAAGCAATGCATCTGATGTACAGGATCCCTTAAACACTCGACCAACATGACCGGACAAACGAGGATGGTAGCCGAGGCTAATTCCCCAATCCCCCCGCCGGTACTCTGTTGGTAAACTTGGGCATGGTATTTTATCCAATCACCTCATTCTTTGGGGCACACGTGAGGAACACAAATGCGAGCAAGCCTGAACGGTCTCCAGGCATATATGCAACTGAAAACACACCCCAGAAGTGACTCGAACCCATACTGCCAGAAGCAATGCATCTGATGTACAGGATCCCTTAACCACTCGACCAACACGACCAGAGGTGTGTCATATTGACCGTCTGAAGCCTTTCTTCCCTGAAGAAGGAGGAGCCGCCGTGCAGGACGGAACAATGCCACGAGAACCTCAGCAGAAAGTGGTCTTATGCATGCAGGTGAATCAAGAGATTCCAGCAGAGGAAGGAAAATGGTCCAGGGCGGACGGCACCCATCTCTCCAATGCGAAAAGTTTGGAGAATATCGGAGTCAAGCCTCAACACCTGGAAGGAAGACAGAGAGCGAATCTGGCGGACCTGTTGAGAGAGAATGCATCTCTTTTTACCGACGTGCCCTTACGCCACAAGAGTGTGACGCACGAGGTAGAGGTGAGGGACGCCAAGCCTATTAAACAGAGTGCTTATAGGGTCAGCCCTGAGAAGCGAGAGTTGACGAGGAAGGAGGTAGAGTACCTTCTTGAGAATGACCTTTCTGAGCCTAGCAACAGCGAGTGGAGTTCCCTGTGTTTGCTGGTTAAGAAAAGCGACGGTACATACTGCTTTTGCACGGACTACATGAAGGTGAACTCCATCAAGGTGGCAGATTCCCACCCCATGCCCCGGGTAAGTGATTGCATCGATCAGGTGGGTAGTGCCAGATATGTGTCCAAGGTCGAACTGCTCAAGGGGTATTACCAAATCTCGTTAACTCCCGAGGCTATAAAGATATCAGCTTTTGTGACACCGGATGGACTGAATCAGTATAAAGTGTTGCCCTTCAGGATGAAGAACAGTGGGAGTTGTTTTCAACGTATGATGAACGAGTTGCTGAGGGGAGCCGAAGGCTGCACTGTATACATTGACGACATAGTAGTGTACTCCGACGATTGGGAGGCACATCTAGAGCGACTCAGGGAGCTGTCCAGGAGGCTGGAAGATGCTAACCTGACTGTGAACCTAGCAAAGAGTGAGTTTGGGAAGGCCCATCTAGAATACCTAGGTTTCGTCATCGGTCAAGGACAGGTTATCCCTGTGGACCACAAGGTATCAGCTTTTAGAGAGTACCCAATACCCAGGACACGGAAGGAATTGCTGAGGTATCTTGGGATGATTGGATACAATTGTGGTTTCTGTAAGAACTTTTCCACGATAGCGCATCCTCTGATGGAATTACTCTCTAAGAATACACGATGGAAGTGGAGAAAGGCCTGCCAGGAGTCTTTCGAGAAGACGAAGAACCTGTTGACAGAGGCCCCAGTGCTGATATCCCCAGATTTTACAGCCAGGTTCATTCTGTATGTAGATGCCAGTGATGTAGGGATAGGAGCCATGTTGGCCCAGGAAAGGAGCGAGGTACATAGGCCTGTCGCATTTTACTCCAAGAAATTCGTGAAGTACCAGCGTGTCTATAGTACCGTCGAAAAGGCGGCTTTGGCTTTAGCAATGGCCCTAAAGCACTTCGACATGTACGTGGGAGGAGGGGCGAGGGCTGTTCTCGTTTTTACAGATCACAACCCTCTGACCTTTCTGTACAAGATGAGAAACTTCAACTAGAGGCTGACGAGGTGGGCATTACTACTACAAGAATACTGGTTAGAAATTAAGCACATCAGAGGGAAGGACAACGTGATAGCGGATGCCCTGTCCCGAGTACACTAAACTGATATGACTCTTATTTTTAGGGGAGAGGTATGTGACGGTGTTCCCCCCCCCCCTTATATTTCTCCCACACCAGCTGTAAGAGTCATATCTACGTTACCCGAGCGTTCTCTGCCTTCCAGAGAACAATTTGACATATGTGGGAGCATGAGGTGTTCTCGCGTTGGCGAGAAATTAACTAAAGAAGAGTGTTTTGGCTAGTGACTTAGGCCCTTTTGGACGCCAAGATGGCGCCGTCCACTACGTCTTCCCGCCAAGATGTTATGACGTCAGTGGCACCAGATTGGTCAAGAATGGTGACGTGGTACAGGGAGCCAATGAGAAACGCCCCTAGCAAGTATGACGTCACGAGTGGAAGGGGGGTCCGGGCGGCGCGCTCTGTGGCGCCAGGAGTTAGATACGACACGTCGTCAAGGGCGGACGTGCGATAGGGGGTCCTGTCAGTCTGACAGTTTTTGCCCCTCTCCGGTGAATATACGCATCACTAGTGGTCTGCGAGTATCCTGTGAGGTCTTCCTGAACTCTGTGAGGTGGACAGAAAAAGGAATTGACGGGAAACGAACAACAAGTGCGCCAGTGACAGGTGCTTAGCAAGAGTGAAGTCTGGGCAGGGACGACTGTTCAGTTTCACCAGTCGGGTGATGATGTAACGGCTGGGCCAGTTCACCGTGAGGAAGGAGAAGAACAAACTAGCTGGGAATACGAACGACTGCAGCCGGGAATAAGGACTGCAGACGTAGTTGTGAAGACGAGGCGATGACCAGGAGACCGACTCCAACCCTTCAAGAGGTTGTGGAGAAGCACGGATCCTGCAGGGAAAAGCAGTACGGAGAAGATGCGTTTTTGGGTGTTGATTGAGATCCTGGGAAGAGCGTCAGTGTGTGTGGGAGTGTCCCCTACAGCAAGTCGTGAGCCGGGACCAGGAGCTTCAATTCAACCCTCAACAGAGGACGAGTCCACACCATTGATGGTGCAAGTAGGCAATTCAGTTTTCCCTCCCATTCCCCTTTAGTTAGTTATTAGCCAGAGTATCTTCTATGTTGTGAGCAGGGCTCACCAATGTCTATGTTTCTAGTTAGACACAGTTGTGAAGGGAGATGCTATAGAGCTCTCACAAGATATATATATATATATGGTGTGTGATTGCACCTGTGGTTTGGTGAAGAGATTACTGTGACGAGGACATTTATATTTACGTGTCATTTATATTATAAGTTTGTGCCAGAGGATATATATATATATACAAATGTATAATTTAGTAGTGTAAGGCTGTGTGCCTGGAGTTGCCTCGTTATTGTGAATATTGATAAAGAGAACGATATGTACTGGAGTTATTAAATAGTATATTCATATGTCTAGTGGTTAACTGGGATTATGCCAGTGTAGTGATATACTGTGAACATGAAGGAATAACAGGCACCTCACGCCAAATAGCGTGAATATAGTGAGATAGTGAGGAGAGTGAGCTCAGTGAGGAGAGTGAGTGGGCGTGGCATCTCGCGAGCTGCCAAACATTCGATAACACTGCATGTGGAGCGTGGGAACGCGCGACAGCTGGGAGTGATGCCATTCTGGAGTGTTCCAGAATTTTGAGCACTTGGATGGTTATCTTGGGCATAGCATTTTATCAAATCACCTCATTTTTTGGGGCAACACGTGAGGAACACAAATGCGAGCAAGCCTGAATGGTCCACAGGAATATATGCGAATGAAAACTCACACCCCAGAAGTGACTCGAACCCATACTGCCAGGAGCAATGCAACTGGCATGTACAGGGACGCCTTAAACCGCTTGACCATCACGCCCGGACATAAGGAAGTGATAGCCTGAGCTATATGAACCACTTCCCCGCCGGCACTTGGATGGTTATCTTGGGCATAGCATTTTATCAAATCACCTCATTTTTTGGGGCAACACGTGAGGAACACAAATGCGAACAAGCCTGAATGGTCCCCAGGACTATATGCGAATGAAAACTCACACCCCAGAAGTGACTCGAACCCATACTGCCAGGAGCAACGCAACTCGTATGTACAGGGACGCCTTAAACCGCTTGACCATCATGACCGGACATAAGGAAGTGATAGCCTGAGCTATATGAACCACTTCCCCTCCGGCACTTGGATGGTTATCTTGGGCATAGCATTTTATCAAATCACCTCATTTTTTGGGGCAACACGTGAGGAACACAAATGCGAACAAGCCTAAATGGTCCCCAGGACTATATGCGAATGAAAACTCACACCCCAAAAGTGACACGAACCCATACTGCCAGGAGCAACGCAACTGGTATGTACAGGGACGCCTTAAACCGCTTGACCATCACGACCGGACATAAGGAAGTGATAGCCGAGGCTATATGAACCACTTCCCCTCCGGCACCTGGATGGTTATCTTGGGCATAGCATTTTATCAAATAACCAACGTCTGCTGCGATGGGCTATATATCTTCAAGGCTTCAATTTAAAGATCTGCTACATCAAGGGGCCTGATAACATCATCGCTGATGCCCTCTCCAGAGTGCATGAGGTAGAGGCAGCTCCACCTCCCACTCTACCTCATGATTCAGTGGACATGATTCACCCGAAACAGCAGGCTTCGGGGGAGAGTTGTGACGATAATCTCTTATCAGAGATTTAGCCTGCTATTTCTACGACTCACTCCTGTCCTCATCAATATACAAGATACGTTTTGTAGTGGCTAAACGTATTATAAGATAGCCACACGTACCAGCAACTCCCTCCTCCCCCCATTCCAGCACCTGCTGCACCTGGTCGACGCGCCGAACCCTTCAACTGCCTAACTAGCGACTTGCGGCCATCCAGCTTCCTCATTGGCCGCCAACCAACACTCCACTCCGGCTCCTCGCCAATCACAAGACCTCGCCAGTTATTGTTGGAGTCCCTTGCGTTTCTGCCAGCAAGAATATTGTGTGCTCGCAAGCTATGAACTCCTAAGTGACTCACCTTGTGTGGTCAAATAGAGGTTTATAGTTAGTACATATATTCCAGCATTCATATTTTATTTACTTTTGTATGTCAATTCTCCTCCCCATTAACGTAATCTATTTTCATGTTTATGTATTTTTTCCACTTGACATTTGTTACCATTAAGCCAAGATTTTGCATTTGTTTCAATTTGTGTTTTTTTATTGTTATTAAAATCCAGTTTTTATTATTGTCTTAAATTTCCAACCTTACCACAGATTACCAATCATGCAGTCATTCTTTTTTTTCTCTTTTTTTTCCTTTTCTTTTTTTTATATATTATATGTGGCCCAGCATTGACACCTGCTAGTTGGAAGACTGCCGACCACCATTTCCAACTCGTTACCGTCACATATATATATATATATATATATATATATATATATATATATATATATATATATATATATATATATATATATATATATATATATATATATATATATATATATATATATATATATATATATATATATATATATATATATATATATATATATATATATAAATGAATACTGTGAGTGCTCTGTATAGCCTCACTCCGCGCACTGTGCCTACTGTGACATAGATCCAAGTGAGACTTGCTCACTACATGAAAGATACTCTGGCTAAATATATATAGCTAACTAAAGGGGAATTGGGAGGGTAACTGTAATCACCTACTTCACCTATCCTATGATGAGAGTTGAGTTGCAGCTCCTGGTTCAGGCTCTCGCCTCGTATACCCTCCAGAAACACAAGCCAACGTCTCAGGATTATCGCGTCTCGCCGTGTTCTGTCCACCGCAGGTCCGTGCTTCTCCTCCACGTCTTGCAGGGTCGGAGTCGGTCTCCTGGCCGTCAACTTCCTTCTCAATTACGGCTGCCAGCCTACGTCTCGGCGGTAGTCGTGCAGATTCCCAATTAGTTTCTTCTTTCACTGCACTCCCAGTGGAATTGGCCCCGCCTGTACGATGTCACTGTGGAGCTATCAGACGTCCCAGACGATACTGCTTAAACTCCACCTGCACAGCATCCGATTCCAGAGCACTTGAAGCTCAATATACTGTCGATTCCCTCGTCGGTCCACACACATGGAATGAAGTAAGACTTCTTGGCGTGCTCGCATACAATAGGTGACTCGTAAGGTTCCACGGGATTGTTGCACTACTGTCAAACTGACAGGACCGTCCTTCACACATCCAACCTAGTTGACGAGTCTGTCAACTAGGTTCCCTCATGGTGGAATTGCCCGGCCGCTAAGCTGTCTTCTAAACGACTAAACTGCCACAGGCGTCACGTCACTGTCCAGTCCACTTCTTGCAACGCACCTGTCCCGGAGCACTTGTTGCTCAATATTCCGTCAATTCCTTCTTCGGTCCACACACATGGAATGAAGGAAGACCTCTCAATGTGCGTGCTGACAACACAAGACTCTTATATCCACCGGAGCTCGGGTAATCCGTCACACAGACAGGATGACCGGTTGCACGTCTTGCCTCGTTGACGTGCCGTGTGAGACTGTGTGGCGCCTGCGGCGCTACGGCTGGACCCCCCTGCCTTTGTGACGTCATATTTGCCAAGGGAGGTTTTCATTGGCTCCCAGTGCCACGTCGCTGACGGCGACCAATCTGGTGTCACTGACGTCACACAGTTTGGCGGGAGAAGAGAGGAGCCAGCGCCATATTGGCTTCCTAAAGGGCCTATACCACAGGCCAAAATACTCTTCTTTTATCAATTTCTCGGCACTGCGAGAACACTATACTCTCCCACATATGTTAAACTGAGGCCCGCAACGCAGAGAACGCTCGGGTATAGTGGACATGACTCTTACAGCAGGCGTGGGAGAAATTGAAGGGGGGGAACACCGTCACATACCCCTCCCCTTAAAATAAGAGTCATGTCTGGTTAGTGTAAGCGGGACAAAGCATCTACAACTACGTGGTTCTTCCCACTGAAAAGCTTGACTTCCAGCCAGTACTCCAGCCGCCAATGTGAGACACTCCTCATGTGTCTGTTGACCGTTCCCACGGTCATCCTTGGCGCCCACTGCTTTTCTAGCACGGACCGAGGACTCCACACCTCGTGTCCGTTCACCAGCTGGAACGGTGAGAAGTCTAACGGTTCTGCCACTGCGTTGCGAATGGCCAACGAAACAGAATCCACTGTCTCTTCCCACTCATCTTCCTGCTCTGCGCAGAACATTCTCAGAGCTGTCTTCGAGGTGGAGTGGAATCTTTCGATCGCCCCCTTCGACTGCGATCGGTAGGGCGACGACTGAATCTACATCACTCCCCCACTTGTCACTGTTTGCCCGAACCATTCAGAATGTAATATACTTCCACAGTCCTTCTTAACTGCTCTGGGCATTCCTACCCAAGAGAAAAAACGTTGTAGCTGTCCGGCCACAGGCGTCGAACACTCTGCCTTTCTTCTTGTAGTGCTCCAAGCACTCCTCGCCCTTCACCTAGTTGTACTCACCTAGTTGTGCTTGCGGGGGTTGAGCTCTGGCTCTTTGGTCCCGCCTCTCAACCGTCAATCAACAGGTGTACAGTTTCCTAAGCCTAATGGGCTCTATCATATCTACACTTGAAACTGTGTATGGAGTCAGCCTCCACCACATTGCTTCCTAATGCATTCCATTTGTCAATCACTCTGACACTAAAAAAGTTCTTTCTAATATCTCTGTGGCTCATTTGGGCACTCAGTTTCCACCTGTGTCCCCTAGTGCGTGTGCACCTTGTGTTAAACAGCCTGTCTCTATCAACCCTGTCGATTCCCCTGAGAATCTTGAATGTGGTGATCATGTCCCCCCTAACTCTTCTGTCTTCCAACGAAGTGAGGTTTAATTCCTGCAGTCGCTCCTCGTAGCTCATACCTTTCAGCTCGGGTACTAGTCTGGTGGCAAACCTTTGAACCTTTTCCAGTTTAGTCTTATTCTTGACTAGATAGGGACTCCATGCTGGAGCCGCATACTCCAGGATTGGTCTGACATATGTGGTATATAATGTTCTGAAAGATTCCTTACACAAGTTTCTAAAGGCCGTTCTTATGTTAGCCAACCTGGCATATGCTGCTGATGTTATCCTCTTGATATGAGCTTCAGGGGACAGGTCTGGCGTAATATCAACCCCCAGGTCTTTCTCTCTCTCTGACTCTTGAAGTATTTCATCTCTCAAATGATACCTTGTATCTGGTCTCCTTCTTCCTACCCCTATCTTCATTACATTACATTTGCTTGGGTTAAACTCTAACAGCCATTTGTTCGACCATTCCTGCAGCTTGTCCAGGTTCACGAGGTTCCCTTCACGAGGTTCGGGAGGACACGTCCTCCACATGCGTCATTTCCCATGATGACTTGTGCCTCCATCTTGGGCATCGATGCACAGACCCCCACTACTAGGGTTTGACATCCATAATCTGAATTCAAGGTCACCCGGTGTAGGGGCATCCTCACTGGGCCTCCCACAGTGGTCACACTTGCCACTCCCACACTGGTACTCCCGTGACCCTCGGGGAACAGGGTTTCGCTCACCAGGGTAAATTCCACCCCAGTGTCTCTTAATTAATAACATCTTCACTGGGATGGGGTCTGCGTCCCCCATCCTTACAGTTCCCTCACGCATGAATGGGTTAGCTCTTTTCTCATTAAGTACGGGTCCATCCCGCACTCCTTCGGCTAACTGGTCCTCTACTTGCACAAAAGCAACGTATCCCCGCTGCTTAGGACGTCTGCATTCGCGCGCGACGTGTCCGAGTATTTCGCAGTTGTAGCAGCGGATCCTTCTTCTTCCACGGACTTCCCTTGCGCCTTCCAATGACTCCTTCTCAGCATCTCCAGTCGTAACAACAACAATATCTCTTGAGCTCTCAGTTGGGGACATCTTTGACGGCTCCACAGCACTCTTCGATCCTCTGCCGTCTCCACTCGAGAGGTGGGACCTGGGAGAACTCGCTCCCGTCCTCCATCCGTCCGATTTCTTCTATAATTTCTACCATATTCAAAGAAAGCAGGCGGTCGGTGCTGTCCCTCTCGACGTGGTCGCAAGGCTTCTTCCAGCATGTCAGCTCGATCGGCCGCAGCTCTCAGGTCCTTAATGTCCCCATCCTTTACTCTCACCCTAATCTCAGGAGAGAGCACGGACATGAACTTTTCTATGACCATTTGCCTCTTGACGTCTTCATCCGACCTTGCTCCTTCCGACTCCAGCCATTTCAGAAATTTCCTTTCCATGTCCCTCGCCGTCTCCGCATACAATTTTCCTGGCGAACGGGTACATTCCCTGAACCTCTTCCTGTAGCATTCCGGCGTTAGCTTGAACGAATGGAGCAAGGCCCTCTTTACAGCATCGTAGTTGGTACACTCTTGGAGGTCGAGCATATTGTAGGCTTCACGAGCTTCGCCAGTGAGCCTTCCCTGAACCAGCTCCGCCCACTCTGCCCTCGCCCACTTCTTCAAGGTAGCGACCCTCTCAAAGTGGTCAAAGAAATCCTCAGCCTCATTAGGCACGAAGACTGGGAAATCCCTCTCTCTCGCTCGGCGGTCTTCCTGCTGGTGTGGTGGGGCAGGTGGAACTAGCACCAGCTCAGCTCGCTTCAGCTCAACCTCCTTGTTTGCTTCAACCTCCTGCTGCCTCATCCTAGCTTCCAGCTCGCGCTCCTCTCGTCTCAGCTGTGCCTCTCGCTCTGCTTCCTCACGCTTTAGCTGTGCCTCTCGCTCTGCTTCCTCACGCTTTAGCTGTGCCTCTCGTTCCTCTCGTTGCAGCTGTGCCTCTCGTTCTACTCGTTGCAGCTGTGCCTCTCGTTCTTCCCTGCGCAGCTGTGCTTCTTCGCGCTTCAGCTGACCTTCTTGTTCCACTTCCTCATGCTTCAGCTGTGCTTCTCTTTCTGCTTCCTCATGCTTCAGCTGTGCTTCTCTTTCTTCCCTGCGCAGCTGTGCTTCTCGTTCTTCCCTGCGCAGCTGTACTTCTTCTCACGCTCTTCCTTGCGCAGCTGTGCTTCCAGCTGCAGCTTCATTATCTCCAGCTTAACGCTGCGCCTGCTGCCGCTGGATCCCCGGCTGCTTCCATCGACGCTCAAGTTCTCTCCCACACTGGCAGGTGTCTGTGGCCGTTCCTCTCCAAAGGCTTCATCTCGTGCCCTGAGCTGTGCCATGATCTCGAGTCTTCTCTCTCCCACTTTGGAAGCTCTCAACTTTATCCCAAAGTGGTCGGCGATCGATTGTAGCTGTGCCCTGGTGCACTCCTCCAGCACTTGCTCGTCTCTTGTGTCAATGAAACTCGTTACCTTATCATCCTCCATCTTGTGACTATGAGTGGTAACCTGTGCCTGATACCTATATCACAAACAATGTACCACAATTGCAACCTTTATCTTGATCGTGATCCTGGCAAGGTCGCCAATGTCGGGGTGCGTGTCTGGGTGAGCAACAGTAGACTAGATATCCTCTCAACAGTCGCTCTGGCGATACCCTTTACTCACCGTAGTCCTGCGGGTCTTCGCTCTATCCTCTCGGCGCCACTGTACGCCCAGGAGAGTACCCCAATCGATCCCCCAACCGGCCTCTGGTCAAAGATGAGTGGAGACACAGATTGTTCCTTCAATTGTGTGCCCGCCCCGGCAAGGACTCTTACTCTTACTTACAAGGTTGCCAACTGGTGTTTTCCTGTGTCCAGTAACACTACAGTGGTGTTGCGCAATTGTGGTAACTGTGGCAGGAACACGCTCGGTTAATCTGGCATCAGGTAAGTAATTATCCCTGTCACTCAGTCTTCTTTAATATTTCGTAGTCACAAGGTTTATGGAGGGGATGATACAAACACCAAGGGGTTTTGGTATTTTACTTAAAACATCAAGATATTCATGTATCAGTAATCACACAAGTACAAGTGCAACAGCCGCTCTCTCTTCATCAGATAATTTGGGGCACACCGATATGGCAACACACTTCCACCCTCATGTCACCTGTCAAAACCAGCTGATCCGCGCCCAGCTAGTCGTGAGAATGCTTATTGCTTGATTTCTGGCTACGCGTGCCCCGTTTCTTTAACTTCTCGTGAATCACTATATTTATCATCCATATAACATTTCTATAAATTTGCTAGAACACAATAAACCACCATACTGGTCTCACGATCAATAACTCATTCTTACTGCACTTAACGTGATATTCACTGTACCAGAGAACTACACTGTACTTGATAATAATTACAATGAATGCACTTAATCACGGTACTGTTCTTTTGATTCGATAATTCCTCTCAAAGGCGATATCACAAGTAATCACTTCACACATGTGAAATTATTCAATACACAGGCATATACCTATACATAGATAGATCATAGACATCAATAATAGTAATTATACAAATACTGGGCACATAGCCTAACACCGATAACTGGTTCACTAGTATATATATATATATATATATATATATATATATATATCTAATATATATATATATATATATTATATATATATATATATATATATATATATATATATATGCAAACAAGCCTGAATGGTCCCCAGGACTAGATACAACTGAAAACTCACACCCCAAAGTGACTCGAACCCATACTGCCAGGAGCAACGCAACTGGTATGTACAGGGACGCCTTAATCCGCTTGACCATCACGACCGGACATAAGGAAGTGATAGCCGGAGCTATATGAACCACTTCCCCGCCGGCACTCGGATGGTAATCTTGGGCATAGCATTTTATCAAATCACCTCATTTTTTGGGGCACACGTGAGGAACACAAATGCAAACAAGCCTGAATGGTCCCCAGGACTAGATACAACTGAAAACTCACACCCCAGCAGTGACTCGAACCCATACTCCCAGGAGCAATGCAACTGGTATGTACAGGGACGCCTTAATCCGCTTGACCATCACGACCGACATAGGAAGTGATAGCCAGAGCTATATGAACCACTTCCTCGCCGGCACTCGGATGGTAATCTTGGGCATAGCATTTTATCAAATCACCTCATTTTTTGGGCAACACGTGAGGAACACAAATGCAAACAAGCCTGAATGGTCCCCAGGACTAGATACAACTGAAAACTCACACCCCAGAAGTGACTCGAACCCATACTGCCAGGAGCAACGCAACTGGTATGTACAACTGATATATATATATATATATATATATATATATATATATATATATATATATATATATATATAAATATATATATATATATATATATATATATATATATATATATATATATATATATATATATATATATATATATATATATATATATATATAGACACTTGGTGCCTGGGGTAAAAGTGCTGCTAGCTTTTTGAAGGAGTTGGGGTCTAAGCTAATCGAAACAACTAGAGACCCTAGAGCTGCCAGTTTTCTTTTCAGTGCCTCAGTGTGGCAATCCAGAGAGGAAATGCTCACTGCATCCATGGTTCCTGCCCACCATCTGAGGAGCTGGAGGAGCTTTTCAACCTGTGACAAGCAGGCTTGTACCCTGCATGTAATCAAGACTAACTTTTTTGTGTAATGACATTTTCAAATAAAGTTAGATAAATATACACACATACCAAAAGAATAGGGGTGGTAGGAGAAGAAAATATCAAAGTGTTCAGTGAGGATCCACAAGGTCTTCTCTGAGTACTCTTTATTTCTTCTCCGAGGCTATGGGTCCCTACACTTGCACCAGAGGTGGTACCCCTTCTATATATATATATATATATTATATATATATATATATATATATATATATATATTATATATATATATATGTATATATATATATATATATATATATATATATATATATATATATATATTTTTTTTTAAAAGTTTGTGAGGGTACCACCTCTGGTGCCAATGTGGGGACCCATAGCCTCGGAGAAGAAAATAAAACGTATTCAGAGGAGACCTTGTGGTTTCTCACTGAACACTAATATTTCTTCTCCTACCACCCCCATTCTTTTGTATGTACACATATATATTTGCTTTATTTGAACTGTGTTACAAAAAAGGAGTTACATATAGGTTACAAAGATAGTTATCATAGGTTGTCGAGTTCCTCCAGCTCCTCAGATGGCGGGCAGGAACCCTGGATGCAGTGCGCATTTCCCCTCTGTATCGCCACGCTGAGGCGCTGGAAAAGAAAGCTGGCAGCTCTAGGGTCCCTTGTTGTTTCAATGAGCCTAGAACCCCAGTTCCTTCAAAAACTGGTAGCACTTTACCCCAGGCGCCGAGTGTATATACTATATATAATATATATATATATATATTAATATATATATATATATATAATATATATAATATATATATATATATATACACGCCGCTGGGGACTTCCTGTTGGCAGTCCCTAATTCCGCCTTGGGCACCCGCCTGGATCATCGGGCCCTAAGTATTGGTGTTGCTCTGCGCCTTGCCGCCCCTATCTCCACCGAGCACCGGTGTATTTGCGGCCAGGCACGGGCAGACCAATACGGCAGCCATGGTCTCATCTGTCGTAAGACACAGGGAAAGATTGCCAGACACGAGGCAGTCAATGACATCATCAAGAGAAGTTTGGCTACAGCTGGGTGTCCAGCACAAAGGAACCCCAGCTGTGCAGACCTGACAACAGCCAAAAACGCCCAGATGGAGTCACCCTGCAGCCATGGAGGGAAGGTAAACAGGTCGTATGGGATTACACCTGTGCATCTACATTGGCTGATACCTATTTACGTTACAGCTCAGCGGAGGAGAGGTGGGGCAGCCACCTTCAGGGAGACCCAGAAAATCCACAAGTACAGAAACCTAGAACGTTGTTACAGGTTCGTGCCGATAGGCTCAGAGACTCTGGGCGCCTGGGGTAAATGTGCACTCAAGTTTTTAAAGGAGGTTGGTGAGGAACTCATTGGAAAACTAGAGACCCACGAGCAGCCAGTTTCCTATTCCAGCGCCTCAGTGTCGCAGTGCAGAGGGGAAATGCGTGCTGTATCCTGGGTACGCACCCAACCTCCGAGGAGCTGGACGAGGTCTTCGAACGCTGATTGTTTAATTGTTTATATATTTGTGTGTGTGTGTGTGTTCTCTGTAAACTGTAGCATTGCAATAAATAAAACAAAACATACAAAAAAATAATAGGGGTGGTAGGAGAAGAAAAATAAAGTATTCAGTGAGAATCCACAAGATCTTCTCTGAATGCTCTTTGTTTTCTTCTTCGAGGATGTGGGTCCCTGCAATTGCACCAGAGGTTGTACCCTTTTATATATATATATATATATATATATATCTATATATAACATATATATATATATATATATATATTAGTATATTTTTGGTAGCAGTCTTTCCTGTAGACATATGTTATTAAATATGACCGAAAAAGTAAGATTAATAATTCTAACACGAATTTTCTCAATTTTCCTTATGTTTGTTTTTACTGATGACGGT
>WNGS01161972.1:250208-262358 GCA_020271785.1 Procambarus virginalis
GAAAGATCATGCCAAACCTAACATTAAATTGAGCCGAGAACCACATCACAACTGGAGTCATGGAACAAGACTCAAGCAGTCACAACGACTCACATCAGAGGTTGTCAATAATAAATGTTACAATTGTGGAGGAGACTACCCACACCAAGATAATGTTTGTCCTGCACAAGGTAAGAAGTGCTATGAGTGTAGAAAACTAAATCATTTTGGTGCTATGTGTCGTTCCGCACTAAAGAAACCACAATCAATAAATAAAAGCAATGTACGAGGATCAAGTCATAGGAGTCGAGGTGGCAAACACAATATTGCACCTCAAATCAAGAATGTTAATAATATACAAGACAACATTTCATTACAACCAGTCTCAGATGACAGTGAATGTGATTATATTTATGGAGTACAAGCAATCACAAAATGGAATGATCTTCAAAAACCCAGAGACTATAGTATACATTGCTGGCATTTGTCTCAAAATTCTCATTGACACTGGATCAAACATTGACACCATTGCTGAGTGCCACTATGAGAAATTTAAAAAACAGTTACCAAAGCTTGAAAAATACAATGGCAAAGCCACTGCCTATGCTTCAAAGGTAGCCTTACCAGTGATTGGAACTTTCACTGCAGAGATTAAGTCAAAGAATGCAATGCTCATTACTACATTCCATGTTGTTAGGAATGCAAAGGAGTCTTTACTCAGTTACAAGACTTCAACCAAATTGGGGCTACTTCAGCTTTCTAATGCTGTAGCAGTGGAATCTGCAAACAATGTTGATGCTATTGTTGCTGAATTTTCTGATCGGTTTAAATCCATAGGTTGTTATACTGATAGCAAGGTACATCTGCATATCAACCCAGATGTAATTCCAGTTGCCCAACCACATCGCCGACAACCATTCCATACTCGCAAGAAAGTCGATGCCGAACTGGATAGGCTGATAGAACTAGATATCATTGAACCGGTAACAGGCCCAACACCATGGGTAAGCCCAATTGTCACTCCACCAAAGCCGAAGAATCCAGATGAGATACGCATTTGTGTAGACATGCGTGTTCCCAACAAGGCAATAATGCGTGAACGCCATCCTACACCCACTGTAGATGATATGATATACCGCTTGAATGGTGCAACTGTATTCAGCAAGTTAGATTTAAACAAGGGCTATCATCAGCTTGAACTTGATGATGAGAGTCGATTCATCACAACGTTTACGACACATCGAGGTCTGTATAGGTACAAGCGCCTGAGTTTTGGTATTAACAGTGCTGCTGAAGTATTCCAGCACATCATCAGCCAGGTATTGCAAGATATACCTAATGCTGACAACATGTCTGATGACATCATTGTTTATGGCCGTACCCAAGCTGAACACGACAAAGCTCTTCGTGCAACATTGCAACGCTTACGAGAAAAGAATTTGACGCTAAGCCGAGCAAAGTGTGAGTTCAATCAACATAAAATTGAATTCTTTGGACATGTACTTAGTGACAAAGGTCTGTCTCCAGATCCTAAGAAAGTTGCAGATATCAAGAATGCTGCACCTCCTTCAACATCCACTGAAGTACATAGTTTTCTGGGAATGGCAAACTACTGTTCTCGCTTCATTCCAGATTTTGCTACCATTACGAAGCCTCTACGTGAGCTCCTGAAGAAAAATGCATCATGGTACTGGAGCGATGTCGAGCAAAATGCATTTGATGCTGTGAAAGATGCACTAGTAGAAAATGCGACTGCTGCATACTTTGATCCATCAATGGACACTGAGTTAACGGTGGATGCTAGTCCTGTTGGTTTAGGTGCTGTGTTAGCCCAACACAAACCTGGTCAACCAGATTCAAGAGTAGTAATTGCCTACGCCAGCCGTTCTCTCACAGATGTTGAGCAACGATACAGTCAGACAGAGAAGGAAGCTCTTGCTCTTGTATGGGGCTGTGAACACTTCAATGTGTATCTGCTTGGTGCACCCTTTACCACGATAGTCACTGACCACAAACCGTTGGAGACCATCTTCAATAATCCAAAGTCCAAACCACCAGCTCGCATTGAGAGATGGGCTCTTCGTCTGCAACCATACAACTTTACGGTGAAATACAAGCCAGGTGCAGGCAATCCCGCTGATTACATCAGTCGACATCCTGCCAACAGTTTCACCATCACCAAGCATCAGCAAGTTGCCGAGGAATATGTACACTCTGTAACCTGTGATGCAGTCCCTAAGGCTCTCACTCTTGATGAAATCCGTACTGCAACCCTAGAGGACCCAACTCTGCAAGCAACAGTGGATGCATTGACTAAGAAAAAGTTTCCACGCATCCCACCCTCAGGAGTTGACCAAGATGCATTCAAAGCACTTGAACGCATCCAGACAGAATTAAGTGTTACGCAACAACGCGACACCGTGCTGCGAGGTACTCGTATCGTCATTCCAGCTGTTCTCCAGCAACGTGCTCTGAAGCTTGCACATCAAGGACACCAAGGTCTTGTAAGGACCAAACAGCTGCTACGAGAAAAGGTGTGGTTTCCTGGCATTGATCGTCAAGCTAAGGACATGCATGATGCCTGTGTCCCTTGCCAAGCTGCAGTGGATACTTCAAGACCAACACCTCTACAACCTTCACCACTACCTGCTGCACCATGGATGGAAGTATCGATGGACTTCTGTGGACCGCTACCAACTGGAGAGTACTTGATGGTAGTCATTGATGATCACTCACGTTATCCAGAAGTAGAAATCATCACTTCCACATCTGCAAAGGCTGTCATCCCGAAACTCGACAAGATCTTTTCAAACTTTGGCATTCCTGAAGTTGTCAAGACGGACAATGGACCGCCATTTAATGGACAAGACTTTGTCAACTTTGCTGAGCATATTGGATTCAAACACCGCCGTGTGATGCCACTACATCCTCAAGCAAATGGAGAAGTAGAGAGATTCATGCAACCTCTCATGAAAGCTGTACGCTGTGCTCATGCCGAAGGACGATCCTGGAAACAAGCTATGTATGCTTTTCTCAGGAACTACCGTGCAACACCGCATGGAACACTGGGCAAGTCGCCTGGCGAACTTTTATTTGGACGTCCTATGAGAATCGCACTACCTGTCATGCCAGCCAAGGTAACGGATAAACGTCTCGCTCAGAAGGATGCACTAGCCAAGGGCAAAATGAAAATTGCTCATGATCAACGTGCAAAGGAACAATTCATAAAGGTTGGAGATACTGTTCTCGTTAAAAAGAAAAAGAGGGAAAGCTAGATATGCCGTATGATACAAAACCATATAAAGTGATTAGTGTAAAGGAACTATGGTAACAGCGAGTAATAGAGATCATAGTATAACACGTAATATGGCTTATTTCAAAGTGATTCCAATAGTGTAGAAATGATGAAGTGCAAAGTCGTGCAAAAGAAAAAGAAAAAATGAGTTATAACTCGATAAACAATTCATCGAGGGATATTCTTGTACTTAAGGACTCTCGTCCAAACGTCATGTTAAACGCCCTACACGATATGATGATTAATTGTGTTCCTATGTAATGCAAAGTATTTACTTGTTATGCTGAACTAAATTTAATATTGTTTGAATAATGCAGATCTCATTCAATATTTTGTAACTTTGTATTACAGTTTCTTTCATGTTTGTTTAACATTGCATATGTATTTTTAACATTGAAATCCTTTGTGGTAAAGATTGTTTAAATTCTTTGTGTGTTTAATTAATGTTAAATGTATGCAATATCTCTTGATATGTTAATAACTTACTTTGTGTCAATAACTTTGCTTTGTGCTACAAGCATGGTAGACATCCTGTATTCATTCTTTTTAAAGAAAAGGAGGGATGTCATGTTCACAGAAAATGGTACCATCCGTTTTCTATGTGCGGCGGCTGGACGCCACTAGAGAGAGAAGGAAAACAACACACAGGACGCCTGCCAAGCTTGGGAGCTACTCTATCATGTAATCGTCTTTTATTATTAAAGTCAGTAACCAGGAATGACTTTACATCAACCTTACTACCAAGACTATCTCAGCTATACACAGACACCACACTGGCGATGACGATGAACTGGGAACGCAGGTATTTTGTTCAACAAAACACAAGGAAGGAGCATGCTGTCTCGCCCAGAGGAGGAAGGAGAAGCTGTCTGTGAGCTCCATACCCGATGCTGTATGCAACCCCATGCTGTGTGCTGACTGTTGCTGTGTGCTGATCGTTGCTGTGTGCTGGCCGTTGCTGTGTGCTGGCCAATGCTGTGTGCTACCCAAGCTGTGCTGAGTGTTGCTGTGAGAGGAATCTGCCGACGCTGTGTACGAAACGACGCTTTGATGCAGTGTACAAAACCCGATGTTTTGGTTACGAAACGACGCTTCGTGCTACAAAATTCTTCACGCTGTGAACCTACTGTGGTGTCTGTGTATAGCTGAGATACTCTTGGTAGTAAGGTTGATGTAAAGTCATTCCTGGTTACTGACTTTAATACTTAAAAGACGATTACATGATAGAGTAGCTCCCAAGCTTGGCAGGCATCCTGTGTGCTGTTTACCTTCTCTCCTGGCGTCCAGCCGCCGCACATAGAAAACGGATGGTACCATTTTCTGTGAACATGACACCTATGTGCCCTGAAAAAGAAGGGGGGAGGGATCAGACCCATTGCCGTTGGTAATACCCTTCGCCGCCTAGTTGCAAGGGCTGCTGTCAGAAGTATCCGAGTGGAAGCAGCCACCATGCTGCAACCCAACCAGCTGGGGTTTGGAGTCCCCCAAGGCTGTGAAGCAGCGGCCCATGCTGCACGAGCCTACATTACCTCTTACTGAAGACCAGGCAGTAGTAAAATTAGATTTTAAAAACGCTTTCAACTCGGTCAAAAGGGAAGCAATCCTCACTGCAGTCCAGGAACATTGCCCAAGCATTCTCCCGTTTGTGTCAGCAGGCTACAGCAAAGACTCAACCCTCCTGTTTGGCAAACATGAAGTCACCTCAGCAGAGGGAATTCAACAGGGAGACCCACTTGCACCCTTCCTCTTTTGCATAGCGGTTCGAGAAATTACAACCAGACTGTCTAGTGAGCTCAACATCTGGTTCCTGGATGATGGCACTCTGGCAGGCACACAAGACTCCCTTCTGGAAGACCTGGAGCTGGTGAAGACACGGGGGGAGACCATGGGTCTCGTTCTTAACCCCTCCAAGTGCGAAATTATTGCATCCGGTGAGGTAATTATTAGAGCAGTGAAATCAGTTTTACCAGAAGCCTCAGTCATTAAACCCACCGACAGCACACTACTTGGAGCACCTCTGGGCCACAATGCCATTGCTGCAGTCCTTGACGAAAAGTTTAGAGACCTAAAGAGGATGGAAGCGAGAATAGGGGACTTGGACTCCCATGATGCCCTCTACCTTCTCACAAAGTGCCTTACCTTGCCCAGGCTAACATACTTCTTAAGGTGTGCACCCACTTTTGGCAACCCACTTCTTAATCAATATGATGAGCTCCTCAGGTCAATATTCAGAAAGGCGCTCAACCTAGATTTAGATGACAGTCAGTGGGACCAAGCAACACTACCAGTGAGATTCGGGGGGATAGGCATACGAAAGGGAACTGAGGTAGCACTTCCAGCATTCTTATCCTCATTTACAGCAGCCAACGAGTTGGTAGGGCAGATTCTACCAGAGCATATGAGAGAGACAGCGAGAACTCATGATCAAACGCTCATCGAAGCAGTCAGACAAGGGGACACCATTGCACACCCTCAACCCCGACCACAAGTCCCAAAAGACCACAAGCAGGCCCACTGGGATAGCCCCATAATGGAAAAGACTGTCACAGCAATGATTGACAACGCTGATGCTGAAAACAAAGCCCGCCTCCTAGCGGTAACAGCACCCCACGCCGGGGATTTTTTATTTGCTGTGCCCAATGCAGCCCTGGGAACTCGCCTCAGTCATGACGCTCTCCGCATTGGAATTGCCCTTCGCCTTGCCGCCCCCCATCCTCACTGAACATAGGTGCATGTGCGGAACTGCGATGGTAGACCAATATGGTCGTCATGGTCTGGTATGTTGTAAATCACAGGGTAAGATTGCAAGACATGAAGAGGTCAACGACATCATCAAGAGGAGCCTCGCCACAGCCCGCTGCCCGGCACAAAGAGAACCACACTTATCCAGACCTAACGACCCTCAGAAGCGCCCAGATGTGGTCACCTTGCTTCCTTGGAAGGATGGTAAGCAAGTGGTGTGGGACTACACGTGCGCTGCCACTCTGGCCAGTACCTACCTCCACTACAGCACACGTGAAAGCGGTGGTGCTGCCTCTTTCAGGGATTCTCAGAAAATTATTAAATACAGGGGTCTGGCACACTGCTACAGCTTTGTTCCGATCGGCTCGGAGACCCTTGGTTCGTGGGGAAAATGTGCATTGAAGTTCCTAAAGGAATTGGGAGACAAATTGATTAGCGCTACAAAAGACCAGAGAGCAAAAAGTTTCTTGTTCCAGCGCATCAGTGTTGCGATCCAGAGGGAAATGCCTGTTGCGTCTTGGGCACTAGTCCAACTTCAGAGGAATTCGAAGAAGTGTTTGACTTGTAACAATGATCGAACCTGTCTGTGACATTCATTGTTAAGAAGTGCCGAAACAACTTCAACTAGTTCTAGAGACCCCCGATAGGCGGCGGGAGACCCAGCTGTGCCACATCAATTTACTCAAGCCCTACCATGGGGATCCTCCCACTGTGTTAACCAATTTCACCCTCATTTACAGGTCCATATAGCACAGTGAGACTTTCCCTGCTTCTCCTTCCGAAAGCACTGACACTGAGACAGCGCTTTTCTAATTCAGAAATCCTTACTGATCTTCACCATCATTTTCAACACCATAATTGTGCTCCTTCATCATATTCTAATACTTCTCTCGCCTCGCCAGATATCATGAAGTCTCCCATCCTCCATAGCGACGCCAGTGGTTCCGGCAACATGGGTGACCTGGTACAACGAGGCGACGAGACTTTACATACCAACTACCATAAACGACATCACGAGCAACAAGGAGCTACTCGTCGTCCTGAACAGGCTACAATTTGCTCCATACCAGCAAAGTACTCAGTCCACCACCATCTACATGGACCACAACCATCTTCATTTCCTACAGACAGCCCAACTCAACCATTGACTACTTCTATAATGGGCTGGCCAACTACATCATTTCGGCCTGGAGATTGCTACACCCAGAAGTCTGACTACATGATATCAGACACCCTCTCCAGCATTACTGAGGTAGAGGCAGCTCCACCTCCCACTCTACCTCCCGTGATCGTGACTCAACCAGAACCGCAGGCTTCGGGGGAGAGTTGTGACGATAATCTCTTCCCAGAGATTGAGCCTGCTATTTCCTTACTTCATCACGTTCTCAACAATATGCAAGATACGTTTTATAGTGCCTACGTATATATCAAGACAGCCACACGCAACTGCAACTCCCTCCTCTTCCCCTCTCCAGCACCTGCTGCACACCTGGTCGACTTGTCAACTACTGCTCCCAGCCAAACTAGCGACTTGCGGCCATCCTGTGCTCTCATTGGCCGCTACCCAACACACCACCTACACTCCACGCCAATCACATTTCATCGCCAGTCATTGTTGGAGTCCTTTGCAGCTTTCTCAGCCAGATTATATCTCGTGCTCCTGCTGTTGAACACCTAATTTGACCCACTTCGTGTGATCAAATAAGAGGTTTATAGCTAGCTAGCGCATATATTCCAGCACCATTACTTTGTTAACGTAACCAGTTCCACCCTTTTCAATTCATTATATCTTTTATGTATTTTTCTTTACATTATTTTAAACGCCAAGGAATTGACTTATTTTATTTTGTTTTCTAGATTCATTAAAGTAATTTTTATATTTTTGTGTTTTCGTGTATCTTGCCTTACACAGATTATCAGACAAGCAGTCACTCTTTTTTTTTCCTTTTTTTTATATAAATTAACTGTATGTGGCCAGCATTGACACCTGCTATTGGAAGACTGCCGACCACCATTTCCAACACGTTACCGTCACACACACATATATATTATATATAGTATATATATATATATATATATATATAGATATATATATATAGGAGCTATTCAACTTGTGACAAGCAGCCTTGTACCCTGCATGTGCATGTAATCAATATTGTAACTTTTTTGTGTAATGACATTTTCAAATAAAATTAGATAAATATACACACATACCAATGAATAGGGGTGGTAGGAGAAGAAAATATCAAAGTGTTCAGTGAGGATCCACAAGGTCTTCTCTGAGTACTCTTTATTTTCTTCTCCGAGCTATGGGTCCCTACACTTGCACCAGAGGTGGTACCCCCTTCTAGGTTAAAAAATAAAATATATATATATATAAAAAAAAATTAAATAATATATATATATATTATTATAGATATCTATATCTATATATATATATTATATATATATATATATATATATATAGATTATATATATATATTATATATATATATATATATATATATATATCACTGAAAACTCACACCCAGAAGTGACTCGGAACCCATACTCCCAGGAGCAAAGCAACTGGTAACTACAGGGCGCCTTAATCCGCTTGACCATCACGACCGGACATAAGGAAGTGATTAGCCTGAGCTATATGAACCACTCCCCGCCGGCACCTGGATGGTTATCTTGGGCATAGCCTTTTATCAAATCACCTCATTTTTTTGGGGCAACACTGTGAGGAACACAAATGCAAACAGCCTGAATGGTCCCCAGGACTAGATACAACTGAAACTCACACCCCAGAAGTGACTCGAACCATACTCCCAGGAGCAAAGCAACTGGTAACTACAGGCGCCTTAATCCGCTGACCATCACGACCGGACATAAGGAAGTGATAGCCTGAGCTATATGAACCACTTCCCCGCCGGCACCTGGATGGTTATTTGGCATAGCATTTTATCAAATCACCTCATTTTTTGGGGCAACACTGAGGAACACAAATGCAAACAAGCTGAATGGTCCCCAGGACTAGATACAACTGAAAACTCAACACCCCAGAAGGGACTCGAACCCATACTCCAGGAGCAAAGCAACTGGTAACTACAGGGCGCCTTAATCCGCTTGCACATCACGACCCGGACTAAGGAAGTGATAGCCTGAGCTATATGAACCACTTCCCCGCCTGCACCTGGATGGTTATCTTGGGCATAGCATTTACTCAAATCACCTCATTTTTTTTGGGGCAAACACGTGAGGAACACAAATGCAAACAAGCCTGAATGGTCCCCAGGACTAGATACAACTGAAAACTCACACCACCAGAAGTTGACTCGAAACCATACTCCCAGGAGCAAAGCAACTGGTAACTACAGGGCGCCTTAATCCGCTTGACCATCACGACCGGACATAAGGAAGTGATAGCCTGAGCTATAGAACCACTTCCCCGCCGGAACCTGGATGGTTATCTTGGGCATAGCATTTTATCAAATCACCCTCATTTTTTTTTTTTTTTTTTTTTGGGGCAACACGGAGGAACACAAATGCAAACAAGCCTGAATGGTCCCCAGGACTAGATACAACTGAAAACTCACACCCCAGAAGTGACTCGAACCCATAATCCCAGGAGCAAAGCAACTGGTAACTACAGGGCGCCTTAATCCGCTTGACCATCACGACCGGACATAAGGAAGTGATAGCCTGAGCTATAGCCTGAGCTATGAGGAACCTGTGTTCCTCACGTGTTGCCCCAAAAAATGAGGTGATTTGATAAAATGCTATCCCAAGATACACCATCCAGGTGCCGGCGGGGAAGTGGTTCATATGCTCAGGCTATCACTTCTATGTCCGGTCGTGATGTCAAGCGGATTAAGGCGCCTGTAGTTACCAGTTGCTTTGCTCCTGGGAGTATGGGTTCGAGTCACTTCTGGGGTGTGAGTTTTCAGTTGTATCTAGTCCTGGGGACCATTCAGGCTTGTTGCATATATATATATATATATATATATAATATATATATATATATATATATATTATTATATATATATATATTATGCGCACAAATCCACAGAGAAAAATGAAAGGAGGTGAACGTTTCGACTCGTTTAGAGCCTTTGTCAACACCAGACTGACAAGAGGAGAAGGGAAAGGGGGAGGATATATAGGCCGACACCTGACCAACCCACCCCTAGCGAAAGAATAACCAAAGACAGGTAATGCTTAGCTTGGAATGGTCAAAGAGGATTAAGCGTCAGAGAATAAGGATGAAAGATTAAAGAAAAGCCTCATGAACACGCAATATATGAATATATAATATAAAAATTATAATGAGACATTGTAAGCCTCTCTACCAGTTAGAGTTTTTTTCCTAAACTGTTGTGCAATATTATAACTTAAAAATGGATCAAGTTTGTACATTCCAGTACTAACATTAAGAAGATTTGGTCACTGACTGATTAGAGCAGACTCAATTAAATTACGTTCCACGAAATCCCAACAATTGGTAATGCTTTTCGCACCATTCCAGTTAATATTGTGATCGCATAAATTCGTATGTAGATACAATGCATTAGACGTTTGGGCAGTTCTAATACTATAAGCATTTGCTTATAGTATAAGCAAATGCATATGCATATGCTTAAATGCATAAGCACAGGGCTCATTAAGGAACATATACTCTCTTCCCACAACCAAACCACACCAGAGAAATCTTAACAAACAACACAGAATCATTGATAGATACAGCGACAGCAGCGGCTTGACATCTGCGAGGCACTACACATCAAGAAGTCAACACCAGCATCAACAGCCAATTAACGCACAACTATATTCTACCCACTTCAAGACTCCGCTCCAATATAGAAACATCAAGAAATATGGGCCAATAGGCCTTCTGCAGTTCTATATGTACCCACTTCTATACCCTCATTTGTACCCAACTTCTTACCCCATTATTCTGTGTTTTGTGAAAGTCTGTTTTTCACCCCACTATTGTATTACATCACTTCACCCAAATGCAGGTATAAGAGCCAATTGTTTGCAGGCATCAGTTGGGTGTTGATAAACTAAAGTCTTTGAAAATGTAATAAGTTTTACGAAACGCGCTCAAGGTCGTGTCAGACTAGAAATAAAAATGAATTTGGAGGAATTGATTTTTCATTTACCGTCACCAGTAAAAAGAAAACATAAGGAAAATAGAGAAAATTCGTGTTAGAATTATTAATCCTACTTTTTTCGGGCATATTTAATAATCTATATATATATATATATATAATATATATATATATATATATAATCTAGATATAATATAGATATATATATCTATAAATGAGATATATTATATCTTAATTATATATATATATATATATATCTATATATATATATATATATATATATATATATAATATATATATATATTATATATATATATAGAATCTGTAACTGCAGAAGGCCTATAGGCCTTCTGCAGTTACAGATCTATTCTTCCCCTTCGCTTATACCCATTGTTCCGTGGTTCTTGGTTTGTTCTCACCTCACCCCAAACCATTGTAACATGTCCCTTCACCCAAATGCAGGTATAAAAAGAAAGCTGTTTAAACTCTGTTTCAGTGTGTGTAAACTAAAGTCTTTGAAAATGTAATAAGTTTTACGAAACCGCCTCAAGTGGTCGGTCAGACTAAGAAATAAAGAATGAATTTTGGAGAATTGCTTTTTCATTTACCGTCATCAGTAAAAAACAAACATAAGGAAGATTGAGAAAATTCGTGTTAGAATTATATCTTACTTTTTCAGTCATATTTAATAACATATGTCTACAGGAAAGACTGCTACCAAAAAAAAATATACTAATATATATATATATATATATATATATATATATATATATATATATATATATATATATATATATATATAATATATATATATATATATAGCTGGAAAAAGGAAAGACTCAGAGGAAACCACGCATAACGCATTAGAGGAATGTTTAGATCCCTCCAATACAGTTTCTGTGTGCTTTCTCCTACCACCCCTTCCTTTTTTTGTGCTTTATTATGTATTAGATGGTTACAGGATATGCATAGGTTGATACAAAAATGAATACAAAAAGGTGCTTAAAGGTTTTGGATCTCTTGAAAAACACGACATTG
>WNGS01161972.1:263358-279409 GCA_020271785.1 Procambarus virginalis
CCCAGAAAATCCACAAGTACAGAGAACTCCCCTTGTTACAGGTTTGTGCCGATAGGCTCGGAGACTCTGGGCGGCCTGCGGTAAATGTGCACTCAAGTTTTTAAAAGAGGTTGGTGAGGAACTCATTGGGAAACTAGAGACCCACGAGCAGCCAGTTTCCTGTTCCAGCGCCTCAGTGTCGCAGTTCAGAGGGGAAATGCATGTTGTATCCTGGGTACGCACCCAACCTCCGAGGAGCTGGTCGAGGTCTTCGAACGCTGATTGTTTAATTGTTATATATTTGTGTGTGTGTTTGTGTTCTCTGTAAACTGTAGCATTGCAATAAAATAAAACAAAACATACAAAAAAAATAATAGGGGTGGTAGGAGAAGAAAAGAATAAAGTATTCAGTGAGAATCCACAAGATCTTCTCTGAATGCTCTTTGTTTTCTCTTCGACGATGTGGGTCCCTGCAATTGCACCAGAGGTGGTACCCCTAATATATATATATATATATATATATATATATATATATATATATATATATATATATATATATTATATATATATATATATATATAGATATTATTTACATATTATATATATATATATTATATACGGAAAATCCACAGAGAAAAATGAAAGGAGGTAACGTTTCGACTCCTTTTCGAATGGAGGTAACGTTTCAATAAAATTCACTTGTGAGACTGAGGTGAATGGTATGCTTACGTTTTTGGACATTATGATTCATAGAGTCACTAGAAAGTTCAAATTTAATGTGTATAGGAAACCTACCAACGTGGGGTCGTATGTTCATTTTTATTCGAATCATCATAGTAAAGTTAAACAGGCAGTATTTTCAGGAATGTTTCTACGAGCTTTGAGGGTATGCAGCCCTGAGTTTTTTGATGAAGAGATTGCTATAATATATGAAATCGGGAAGAGTTTACAATATCCTAAGAGGTTTTTGGATTTCTCGTTTGAACAAGCCAAGCGTACGTTTTATAATCACATCCCTAAGGCGAAACCAGAAATTATTAACTCATTGGTTGTACCTTATGCGAGTGGGCTTGAAAAATTGTCTTTGATTTTTAAGAAACTTAATATAAATTTGGTGTTCACTAATAGCACGATCAAATCCAATTTAATAAAAAAAACTCCCCTGATACAGCAGGTTGCGTGTATTCAATTCCTTGCAATGATTGTGATTCTGTGTACCTTGGACAAACAGGAAAGTCCTTACAATTGCGGTTGTCAAAACATGCTTATAGTATTAGAACTGCCCAAATGTCTAATGCATTGTATCTACATACGAATTTATGCGATCACAATATTAACTGGAATGGTGCAAAAAGCAATACCAATTGTGGGGATTTCATGGAACGGAATTTGATTGAGTCTGCTCTAATCAGTCAGTGTCAAAATCTCCTTAATGTTAGTACTGGAATGTACAAACTTGATCCATTTTTAAGTTATAATATTGCACAACAGTTTAAGAAAAAACTCTAACTGTTAGAGAGGCTTACAATGTCTCATTTTAATTTTATATTTATATATTCATTTATTGCGTGTTCATGAGGCTTTTCTTTAATCTTTCATCCTTTTTCTCTGACCGCTTAATCCTCTTTGACCATTCCAAGCTAAGCTTTACCTGTCTCTGGTTAATTCTTTCCGTAGGGTTGGGTTGGTCAGGTGTCGGCCTATATATCCTCCCCCTTCCCTTCTCCTCTTGTCAGTCTGGTTTGACAAAGGCTTTAACGAGTCGAAACGTTACCTCCTTTCATTTTTCTCTGTGGATTTTCCGCATAAAATGATCAGTGTTTTGTGATCGTCATTTGCATATATATATATATATATATATATATATATATATATATATATATATATATATATATATATATATATATATATATATATATATATATATATATATATATATGTTCACCTCATCCAAAATGCAGGTATAAAATATATATATATATATATATATAGATCTATATATAGACGATCATTGGTGCGGTGGTCACGCTACTGTGTACGTTTAGGGGTGATCCTGGACGGCATGGGTTCGAATCCTGGCCGGGTCAAAGAGTTCTTAGTGATATATATATATATATATATATATATATATATATATATATATATATATATATATATATATATATATATATATATATGTTACAACAGTTTTTAATGAGGAGAACAAAACTTTCAACAAAGGACAGAACACGGAACAATGGGTATTAATTGTATATTAATTGGGTAAATTGAAGGTAAGAATGGAAGTAACTGCAGAAGTACCAGGGTACCAATATGATGATCTGTCGAAAATATGAGTAATATCCTAGGGACAAAAGGTGGTAAACACGAGTAATAACACGGAGGGAGGGATGACCGATTAAGAGAATGACTGAGGCCTACAGTCACCACGTAATCCAAAGTTGTCCCACACCCACCATATGCTACTCTCGGAATGCACAATACATACAGCACCATATGGATAATAAAATGTAATATTGAAAATAGTGAAAAGCAACTGTACCAAAAGCTAAGTACGCTTACCACAAATTTACGTTCTGGTACTAGTACCTGAGTGAAGCTCCTAGGACAGGCCCCCCATGAAATGTGATGGTAAAGTGTTGGAGTGTTGATGTTCGGCAGTCATCCAATGGCAGGTGTCAATGCCTGGTCACACTTACAAAAAAAAAAAAGAGACTGCTTGCCTGTTTGTCTGTGGTAAAGTAAGGGAAGACACGCAAAACACAAAGTATAAACAATGAAACTTTAATTAATTTAGAAAACAAAATATGAACAAAGACAAACCCTTGGCTTAGGTATATTGAAAGTTAAAACAAGTCAAAAAACAATAGAACATAAATAATTAATAGTGATGAAACTACTCTACAATAATATAAATTTACAGTACAATAAAAATCAGGTGCTGATAATATTGGCTATAGCTGAGACCTCCCTTAGTATACGAAAGTCAGAGAGCTTAGTATGCCAGAGAGAGATGTCAACTCAGAGAGCACTAAGAATATTCTGAAGATGACAGCTGGTGTAAGCCCAGACGTCGACTCAGGTAGTTGGCGTGGCGGTGAAAGTGCAGGTGTGCTGCTGGCTACCCGCCAATCAAGAGCAGGCAGGCGGAGAATGGGTTGTTAGCTCGTTGAAGACGGGCGGTGAGCCGGCGTGTAGGGGGGGTGAAGGGGGTTTGCAGGGTACGTTTTGCTTCCTAGTCAAAACGTTTTGTGCTACTGGTGGACGTATCTTGCATGTAGCATCTTATACTTGTATCATATCATGACTTAGATAGGGAAGAGTAGGCTCAATCTCTCTTGAAAGAGATTATCGACACAACTCTCCCCCGAAGCCTGCAATTCCGGAAGAAGTTACGTCTTCAGGTGGTAGAGTGGTAGGTGGAGCTGCCTCTACCTCATAGACTCTGGAGAGGGCGTCGGCGAGGATGTTGTCAGAACCCTTGATGTAGAAATCTCCAGGTTTAAATTCTGCAGATATCAAGCCCACCGTAGAAGCCGTCGATTGTTGAATTGGGCTTGCTGCAGGAAGTGAAGAGGATTATGGTTTGTGTAGATGGTGGTAGACCGAGCACTTTGCAGGTATGGTTCGAAGTGCTGCAAGTTCAGGACGATGAGTAGTTCCCTTTTGATCGTGCGGTAGTTTCTTGTAGCTGTAGTAGCTAGCAGGTAGAATCTTCTCGCCTCGTTGTTGCTTCAGGTCACCCCCGATGCCGGTACCACTGGCGTCGACATGGAGGATGAAAGGCTTCGTGATATCTGGCGAGGCGAGAATAGGATTAGAACATGGTAAAGGAGCACCATTATTGTCCTGAAAATAATTATGAAGATCAGTTAGGATTTCCGAGTTGGAAAGCGCTGACTCAGTGTCAGTGCTTTCGGGAGGAGAAGCAGGGAAGGTCTCACTGTGGAGGTATGGACCTTTGAAGGTAGAGTATGTTACTAACACAGTGGGAGGAATACCGTTATATAGCTTCAGGAGGTTGACGTGGCACAACTGGGTCTTCCGCCGCCTATCTGGAGTCTCAAGAACGTAGTTGTGGTTGTTTCTGCACTCCTTGATGCGGTAGGGTCCTGAAAACCTGTTTTGCAAGGGATAACCTGGGATAGGAAAATAGGCCAACACGAAGTCTCCCGGTTTAAATTTCCTTACTTTGCTGTTTTGGTCGTAATGAGTCTTCATACTCTCTTGGGCTTTCAATAGATTGTCCTCCTCCATCTAGGCACACACGTGGCGCATGTAAACCACCTAGAAAACTAACTACCAGAAATGTTTCTCGACGTAGGATTACACGACCAACTGTGCCAAGTGATTCTAGCAGTGATGAAAGCATGGAAATTGAAAGTGATGACGAAAGTGAGGAAGATTCACAAAGCCGTACACGTACAGGACGTACTCGCAAGGGTGGGGACAGTGTTGGCTGGAGTCGTGACAATACTCCCCCAATTGTTGAAGATTTTATTGGAAATCCTGGCCTGAAAATTCCCACACCTACTAGTGCATTAGGATTTATCCAATTATTCATTACCCGAGCTCTGCTTCAATTCTTGACAACAGAAACTAATTTGTACGCGTCGCAGATTTTCCGGATGGCTAATGAAAATGTCTCAGATATTTGGAAACCAGTGAGGGTGAAAGAAATGGCGCGATACTTGGGACTATGCATATTGATGGGCATAAACAGGCTGCCAGCTATGAGGATGTATTGGCAAACAGGAAAACCATGGCATGTTCGTTTCTTCAACTTGTTTATGACGTCAAAACGTTTCCAGCATATAAGCTAGTTTTTCCATACATTCAATAATAATGCAGTGCCCGTGAACAATACTGATAAGTTGATAAAAGTGAGATCGGTGATGGACTATTTGAAAGAGAGGTTTGCAGAAGTTTACATTCCCAAGAAAGAGTTGTGCTTGGATGAAGGTACAATGGCATGGCGCGGCCGACTATCGTTCAAAGTTTACAATCCAAACAAACCAGACAAGTATGGTGTGAAACTATATATGCTTGCTGAATCAGTATCTGGGTACTTATATGACTTTGACGTATACTCAGGTATTGGTAAGACGATAGTGGAAACAGTAACGGGGTTGATTCAGCCTTTAGTGAACCAGGGTTACCATTTGTACATGGATAATTACTACAACTCGGTAAACCTAACAGAAAAATTGAGAGAACTTGGGGTGTACACATGTGGCACAATTAGACTGCTACGCGCGGGAATTGCAAACTATAGCCATGGCTAAATTTCCACTGGATACCACCATATACCGCCGCAAAGATAACACCTTCATTCTACTGTGGAAAGAAAAGCGAGTGATCTCAATCATTACAAACATCCACAATGCTGACACTCAGCAATGTCAGCGAAGGAAACGATTGCGCAATCGCGACGGAACAACTCGACTGCAACAGGTACCAGGGAACAAGCCTACTGCAATTTGTGAATACAATAAGTTCATGAAAGGTGTGGACCACTTCGATCAAATGGTGAAGTATTACCATTTTACCAGGAAAACTCACAAGTGGACCAAAAAGATCACGTTTTATTTTCTGCAAATGGCATTGCATAATGCCTTTGTTTTGTACAAATACTATACAACTGATCTAAAAAAGCTAACATTGCTACAATTCCACGAGATGGCAATTTGGGCCCTATTGCACTGGGACACGGAAGATTGGCCTAAAATAGCAACAGTATCTCATCACTTGCAGCACGCTCCAGACATAAATGATGACACAGGTCCTGCCTATGCTCACGCCGTGCAAACTCCTGGACCATCTGGTGTGAGGCGGCCTTTATTTACTTCAACACCTCAAGCTGACGCAGGAACGGACTCAGAACCCGAGATGTCTGGCACACTGCCATTTGACGAGTCGGTCTTGTCAGATGACTCTGACTCAAATGCTCAACCAACACCGAAAAGACGTGGCCCTATTGTTGATTCTGAACATCGCATGAACTACAAACTGAAACATGAACTTTACAAACTGCCAAAACGTCTCAAGTGTCATGTCTGTGCACGGTCCAGTAAAAGGAAGGACACCAACGTAGGATGCAAGACCTGTAACGTTGCACTCTGTGTTATTCCCTGCTACACCAGTTACCACCGGAAAAGGGTGTATTGGGTGATGAAGAAGTAACCACCCGCAACAGCTTCACTCCACCTACAAAACATCTGTTGAGCAACTTCAGGAATGTTGACCTGAAGAAGGTGGAGTGAAGAAAAAATGCTCAACATACTGTTCCACAAACAGTTTTTTTTGGTAAGTACACCTATTTTGTCCAATTTCTTATAGTATAAGTTATTGGGAGTATTTTGATACCAGAATGAACACTGTATCCCATAAACTGCTGTAAGTAGACTCGAAACTTCATAGTTTTTTTTCGGGGTGTTGCCTGTCTGCAAGAGTGTCCCAAACGGGTTGCAGGTGGGTGACTTTAGCCGTTTATACTGGGCATGTTTACACCTTATCATTTATTATATGCATATGTCTGTTTAGGGAATTTTATTCCCATCCATGTACAACCAAAAATAACTGTGTGCAACAAGTATAAACTTGAAAAACATAACAATAGTAAAAACATTTTGTGTGTGTTTGACGCTCACTGATATGTTCCAGCGTTGTTTTATATTTGGCGCTATTCTAACTTACGCTTTGTTGATCTTTTTTACCTACGTGCTTATAGAAAATTCTATTGCGAACACATTGACACAAAAATGAATGATGTACATACAAAAATAATGTCAGGACAGACAAATAAGTATAAACTTTCGAAGCACCGTATCGCGCATGTGTCGTCGCGTCTCCGATACCGGGTAACAGTTCCACCACTTCCCACCCTCTTGCGGGTAAGCCGCGACCATGATTCTACGTTTGTATTCATATCTCTGTGTTGGGAATTTCATTGCGAATCCATTGATACCAAAATTAACGCTGTAGGACAAGTGTGGAGTTGACAACAATCCCAAGAGTAGAAACATTTTGTTGCCGTTTGGCGCTCACGGCGAGTCATCTACGTAGCTTTTTATTTGGTGCTGGTCTCCCTATACTTTTAGTGACCTTTTTTACTGATGTTCCTCTAGAGAATTTTATTGCGAACACATTGGTACCAAAATGAAATACGTAGCTCGAGAACTAACGTCAGAAGAGTAAAAAGAGTATACACATTTTTGTTTGGCCGCTTAAGCGACAAAAATGCCGCGCGCACATACAGTTTTCTGTCCCTTGTTCGCCGGGCGGCTGAAAGTGTTAACAAAGTTATGCACCCTCTCTAGAATGTGTTGTAGGTTTTGAAGAAACTGGGGCACATTCTGATGCTCACTGAAGGTGGCATCACGTAGAGAGTCTTTCAAAGCTTTGAGAGGAGTATGGCACTTACGTCCATAGAGCATCTCATAAGGAGGTACTTTTAGAGACTCATTGGGAAGACTTCTGAAAATACACATAATGAGGTCAGGTTGTTTATCCCAATCCTTAGAGGTCTCATTGCAAAATTTTTTTAGAAGTGCTTTAATAGTCTGATGACTACGCTCAAGAGAACCCTGTGAAACAGGATGAAAGGGGCTGGACAGTACCTGTGTGATGTTGAACTCTTCCAGTGTCTTCTTGAAGAGATCACTGGTGATCTCTTGGTGCCACAGTCACTCTGAACCTCCCTGGGAAATCCATACTGGGTGAAGATCTTCAATAAGTGTTTCACCACAGTAGCAGCCGTAATGTTCTTTACTGGAACTGCTATGGGGAATCTGGTGGTAGGACACAGGATGGTTAGTAAATAGGCATTGCCAGAACTGGTCCGAGGTAAAGGACCAACACAGTCTATAATAAGTCTGTGGAAAGGTTCCGCAGGCACCTGGATGGGTGTCAGTGGTGCTCTGGGGATAGAGATGTTCGGTTTACCTGCCATCTGACATGTATGACACTTTTTGACATACTGTTTGACGTTGTTAACCATACCTGGCCAGTAGTAGTCTTGTCAGATTCCGTGGTAAGTTTTGTTAAAACCGTAGTGTGAAAGTGCTCCGTGGGCCAGGTGTCGAATAGTGGGATGCAGGCTGGTGGGAATCACTAGTTGTTCGACATTGGCCCAATCGTCATCTTCCTTCAGTTTACTGGGTCTGTATCTGCGGTAGAGCAACTCTTTCTCTAGGAAGAACCCAGGGATACCTCAGCCTGGAAGAATAATGGTGTCAAGGTAAGATCTTCCCTCTGTAACTTACGGAACTTCAACGTGGTAAGATTCGGGGGTAGTTTCAGAGGTTCTTGAGGGACAGCGGTAGCAGTAGTCAGCTGGTTGCGGTCGTGCAGCTTGTGTACGGGTGGTCACCAAAACCGAAGAAGAAACTTCATCACGCTCTTGAACCTTTGCTGGAACATACTCAAAGATGGGATTATCCATTACAAAGTTACACACCTGGGGTTTGTCTACGATGATCAGGTTGGTCGGTTGCAGGTCTTCTGCCAAGTCGTTGCCCAGGAGAAGTTGCACTCCAGGCATGGGAAAAGGCTTTTCCCTGATGGCGACTTGGACTTCAACGGTCACGAAGGGACAATCCAGGTGGACTCTGGCGACTGGATAATGAGTGGTAGCAGTGAGGTCAGTGATGAAGACGGTTTCCCCGGTGTAGGCGATATTAGGCACAGCTGATTTCAATATTATGGATTGAAGAGCCGCTGTGTCCCTCAAGATCTTCAGTTTGAAACGTCCCTCCGAATATGAACCGTTGGTAGAGACAGTTCCAGGATACAGATGTTTACTGAAGAGAGAAAGATCATTAACATGAACACCAACATTCATCACAGGCTTACCAGACTTAGGAGGAGTCTGTTTGGGTTTAGTGGATTCAGTATTACCTTTGTATTGAGACTTACCACATTTATCTATGGTATGTCCATAGAGTCTACAATACTTACAGTACAATTGCGAGCTAGCTTGATCTGTACTCACTTTCTCGTAACTGTACCAAGACTTCTTACTGGAAGGTGGTTCTGGTGTCAGCCGGTGGATGAGGCTGTAGGTGTCAGCCGACTTCGCACATTTTATGTAGTCGGTCTCTTCTTTATCTGCTAAATATAAACGGACGGGAGGAGGTACACGCCTCAAGAATTCTTCAACTAGCATGAGGTTGACGAGTTCTGCAAAGGTAGAGACATGTGCTGCTTCCAGCCATTTCATAAAATATCTCCTTTTGGTATTGGCAAGTTCTAGAAAGGTGGTGGTACTTGCCTTTAGGTAATCACGGAATTTTCGTCGGTAGCTTTCGGTGGAGAGAAGGTAGGCGTCCAACACTGCTTGCTTCAGGGTCTGGTAGTCATTCTCAGACGCCAAAGTACTGAGGGTGACTGCAGCTCTACCTGTGAGATGTACTCTGAGAAGGGTAGCCCATTGGTCGGCAGGCCAGCTAAGTTGATTAGCTAGGGTCTCAAAGGTGGTAAAAAAGACGTCAATCTCTGTCTCTCCGAACGGTGGCATTAACTTACTTGCATGGGAGACATTGAAACTTACAGGAAGACTAGCTGTAGCTTGTTGGAGTTGAGTGTGGTGTGTAGTTTCCAAGGCGAGTTCTTGTCGACGACATTCTAGAGCCGTATCAGCTTGTTTCTTGTCATGCTCGTATTGGATCTCGATTAGACGTTGTTTTGTTTCTAGCTGTACTCGCTCACTTTCACGGAATAGTGCAGTCTCACGCTCCTGTTGTTCCTTGAGTAAGGCGGCCGCTTCTTTTTGTTGCTCCCGCTCGATTTTTGCATGTTCGAGCTTAAGTTTCATTGCTGCCAGACCATGTTTATCTGAAATAGAGTAATTTTCGTGAGTGTCAGAGTCTATTACCCCTTCATCTAAAAAGTGGTCCAAGAGAATGTTGTGTATGTCATTCTTGTTGGCTCCAGAGGGAACATCTAGTTGATACTCATGTGCAAGAGCTTGTAATTCGGTCCTCTTGGCACGACTTAAGTTCCCTATTTCACCTGCTGGACCTGTACGGAAAGCTTGGAGACGAAACATGGTGAAATTTAGCAAATAAATGTACAACGAATAGACTGTTGTGATATGGTAAATGTCAGAAACAGGACAACGTGGTAACTGGTACCTATCCTGTGGAATCTTTAACAATTAATGTTAATTCAAGATGGTAAATGATTAATAAATCAAGATCGCAGGATATCTTGCACCCGGTACTCAATGTAAGAGAATAAGGGCAAGAAAATCCTACTAAGTAAGCGAAACGGAATTTCTAAAACAAATGAAACATTTAATTGCTTCAAAAGTGAATTAGGTAGTCCAAGAATGTAGGCATACCTTGCCGAGTCTCTATAGGACATAAGCAAGCTTTTCCCATTGAATGAAATATGATACTTACAGAATTAGCGAACTTTCGTGCTCTGAAGAAAGAAAGCTAATTCCCTACCTAGGTAAATATCATCATCTCTGACCGACGTGTAGGGGTGCGAGTGTCAACTGGTGACGAGAACTGCTGCTGAGGTCCCAACTCAGCAACAAAGTCCGTGCTAGAGGAACTATGGCCCTCTTTATCCTCTTTCGGTCGGATTGCAGAAGATAGGGTGCTTTGACCCGAAGACAAAGCAAAGTACCAGGGTACCAATATGATGATCTGTCGAAAATATGAGAAATATCCTAGGGACAAAAGGTGGTAAACACGAGTAATAACACGGAGGGAGGGATGACCGATTAAGAGAATGACTGAGGCCTACAGTCACCACGTAATCCAAAGTTGTCCCACACCCACCATATGCTACTCTGGGAATGCACAATACATACAGCACCATATGGATAATAAAATGTAATATTGAAAATAGTGAAAAGCAACTGTACCAAAGCTAAGTACGCTTACCACAAATTTACGTTCTGGTACTAGTACCTGAGTGAAGCTCCTAGGACAGGCCCCCATGAAATGTGATGGTAAAGTGTTGGAGTGTTGATGTTCGGCAGTCATCCAATGGCAGGTGTCAATGCCTGGTCACACTTACAAAAAAAAGAGACTGCTTGCCTGTTTGTCTGTGGTAAAGTAAGGGAAGACACGCAAAACACAAAGTATAAACAATGAAACTTTAATTAATTTAGAAAACAAAATATGAACAAAGACAATCCCTTGGCTTAGGTGTATTGAAAGTTAAAACAAGTCAAAAAACAATAGAACATAAATAATTAATAGGGATGAAATTACTCTACAATAATATAAATTTACAGTACAATAAAAATCAGGTGTTGAGAATATTGGCTATAGCTGAGACCTCCCTTAGTATACGAAAGTCAGAGAGCTTAGTATGCCAGAGAGAGATGTCAACTCAGAGAGCACTAAGAATATTCTGAAGATGACGGCTGGTGTAAGCCCAGACGTCGACTCAAGTAGATGGTGTGCTGCTGGCTACCCACCAATCAAGAGCAGGCAGGCGGAGAATGGGTCGTTAGCTCATTGAAGACGGGCGGTGAACTGGCGTGTAGAGGGGTAAAGGGGGTTTGCAGGGTACGTTTTGCTTCCTGGTCAAAACCTTTTGTGCTACTGGTGGACGTATCTTGCATGTAGCATCTTGTACTTGTATCATATCGTGACTTAGATAGGGAAAAGCAGGCTCAATCTCTCTTGAAAGAGATTATCGTCGCAATATATATATATATATATATATATATATATATATATATATATATATATATATATATATATATATATATATATATATATATATATATATAACTGAAAACTCACACCCCAGAAGTGACTCGAACCCATACTCCCAGGAGCAACGCAACTGGTATGTACAGGGACGCCTTAAACCACTTGACCATCACGACCGGACATAAGGAAGTGATAGCCGAGGCTATATGAACCACTTCCCCGCCGGCACTCGGATGGTAATATTGGTCATAGCATTTTATCAAATCACCTCATTTTTTGGGGCAACACGTGAGGAACACAAATGCAAACAAGCCTGAATGGTCCCCAGGACTAGATACAACTGAAAACTCACACCCCAGAAGTGACTCAAACCCATACTCCCAGGAGCAACGCAATTGGTATGTACAGGGACGCCTTAAACCACTTGACCATCACGACTGGACATAAGGAAGTGATAGCCGAGGCTATATGAACCACTTCCCCGCCGGCACTCGGATGGTAATCTTGGGCATAGCATTTTATCAAATCACCTCATTTTTTGGGGCAACACGTGAGGAACACAAATGCAAACAAGCCTGAATGGTCCCCAGGACTAGATACAACTGAAAACTCACACCCCAGAAGTGACTCGAACCCATACTACCGGGAGCAACGCAACTGGTATGTACAGGGACGCCTTAAACCACTTGACCATCACGACCGGACATAAGGAAGTGATAGCCGAGGCTATATGAACCACTTCCCCGCCGGCACTCGGATGGTAATCTTGGGCATAGCATTTTATCAAATCACCTCATTTTTTGGGGGGCAACACGTGAGGAACACAAATGCAAACAAGCCTGAATGGTCCCCAGGACTAGATACAACTGAAAACTCACACCCCAGAAGTGACTCGAACCCATACTCCCCGGAGCAACGCAACTGGTATGTACAGGGATGCCTTAAACCACTTGACCATCACGACTGGACATAAGGAAGTGATAGCCGAGGCTATATGAACCACTTCCCCGCCGGCACTCGGATGGTAATTGCTCCTGGGAGTTTGGGTTCGAGTCACTTCTTCATTCTTGATGTGTACACATCAAGAAGTCAACACCAGCAATCAACAGCCAATTAACGCACAACTATATTCTACCCACTTCAAGACTCCACTCCAATATAGAAACATCAAGAAATATGGGCCAATAGGCTTTCTGCAGTTCTATTGGAACCCAACTTCTACTTCTACAAATCTATACCCCGTTTTCCATGTTCTGTGTTTCACCCCACTATTGTATTACATCACCTCACCCAAATGCAGGTATAAGAGCCAATGTTGTTTCATAAAGCATAAGTTGTGTGTAGATAAACTAAAGTCTTTGAAAATGTAATAAGTTTTCCGAAACGCGCTCAAGTGTCGCGTCAGACTAGAAATAAAAATGAATTTTGGAGAATTGATTTTTCATTTACCGTCACCAGTAAAAAGAAACATAAGGAAAATAGAGAAAATTCGTGTTAGAATTAATAATCTTACTTTTTCGGTCATATTTAATAATATATGTCTACAGGAAAGACTACTACCAATATATGTACAAATATATATAATATATATATAAATATATATATATATATATATATATATATATATATATAATATATATATGTCTATATATATACATATATATATATATATATATATAATTATATATATATATATATATTATATATATATATATAATATCTATATATATATATATATATATATATATATATATATATATATATATATATATTATATATATATTTTAGGGACCCACAGCCTCAGAGAAGGGAACACAGAGCATTCAGGGAAAAACTTGCCATTTAACTCTGAATACATGAGGGTGTTCGCTTCTCCTACCACCCCCCTTTTTTATGGTGTACACTTTATTAAGCAAGGTTATACAGTTACATATCTGATTGTATACAAAAAATGAGCATTAAGAGGACACAAAAATAGTTCGCTTCCTAGAGGCTGTAGATTTCCTCGAACTCCTCCGACGTTGGGCAGGAACCGAGGATGCAGCGAGCATTCCCCCTCTGGATCGCGACACTGAGGCGCTGAAAGAGAAAACTTGCCGCTCTAGGGTCTCTTGTGGTGTCAATGAGCTTGGAACCAAGATCCTTTAGAAACCTTCTTGCACTCTCTCCCCATGGGCCTAGGGTCTCAGACCCTATTGGAACGAAGTTGTACCGATGATCTAATTGCCTATACTTGGCTGACTTGTCTCTTTCTCTGTGTGTCGCCGCGGCTCCTGCTGTGCCGGCAGAGAGGTTGATGTATGTGGCTGCCAGGGTGGATACGCAAGTATAGTCCCATGCCAACTGTCTGCCACCCTTCCACGGACGCAGTGTGATTCCGTCTGGTCGGCCGGCAAAGCTAACAGAGTCACGGTTCAGAAGGTTGCGGGGCTCTCTCTCCGCTGGACACTGGGCAGAGGCAAGGCTTCTTTTAATGATGTCGTTTACTTCGTCGTGTCTAGTGTGCCAACCACCAGATTTTCCACAGTGCAGGCCATGCAATCCATATTCGTCAGCATCTGCCTCGCCGCAAATACACCTATGAACAGTGTGGATAGGGGCAGCAAGACGGAGAGCGACTGCAATACGGAGCTCCTGCGGATCAAGACGTGTGCCTGTCGCAGACATAGGGACTGCCAAAAGGAAGTCCCCTGCATGGGGAGCCTGCACAGCTGTGAGGCGTGCACGATCACTGGGGGTTGTTGCTGCCTCCAGCAAAGCTGTGGCTTCTTTGTCTGCAATGGGGCTGTCCCAACTGGATTGTTTCTTGGCTTTCGGCATGGCTGGTCTGAGTGCTGGATCTGCCATGGCACCCCATTTCGTGTCGCATTCCGTGTAGTGGGGGTCCTGTATCCCCGCTACATCACTGAGGGTGTCAGGTAGAATTTCCTTAACCAGGTCATCTGATGCTGAGGAGGAAGACAGGAAGGCTGGGACAGCAATTTGGGTGGCGGTGCCGACCGCGGTATATATATATATATATATATATATATATATATATATTTACATATATATATATATATATATATATATATATATATATATATATATATATATATATATATATATATGTCGTACCTAGTAGCCAGAACGCACTTCTTAGCCTACTATGCAAGGCCCGATTTGCCTAATAAGCCAAGTTTTCTTGAATTAATTGTTTTTCGACTACCTAACCTACCTAACCTAACCCACCCTAACTTTTTCGGCTACCTAACCTAACCTAACCTATAAAGATAGGTTAGGTTAGGTTAGGTAGGGTTGGTTAGGTTCGGTCATATAACTTCGTTAATTTTAATTCAAATAAAAAATATTGACCTCATACATAATGAAATGGGTAGCTTTATCATTTCATAAGAAAAAAATTTGAGAAATATACTAATTCATGAAAACTTGGCTTATTAGGCAAATCGGGCCTTGCATAGTAGGCTGAGAAGTGCGTTCTGGCTACTAGGTACGACATATATATATATATATATATATATATATATATATATATATATATATATATATATATATATATATATATATATATGTCGTACGTATATATATATATATATATATATATATATATATATATATATATATATATGTCGTACCTAGTAGCCAGAACGCACTTCTCAGCCTACTATGCAAGGCCCGATTTGCCCAATAAGCCAAGTTTTCATGAATTAATATATTTTCTCTAATTTTTTTCTTATGAATGATAAACCTACCCATTTCATTATGTCTGAGGTCAATTTTTTTTATTGGAGTTAAAATTAACGTAGATATATGACCGAACCTAACCAACCCTACCTACCTAACCTAACCTATCTTTATAGGTTAGGTTAGGTTAGGTAGCCGAAAAAGTCAGGTTAGGTTAGGTTAGGTAGGTTAGGTCGTCGAAAAACAATTAATTCTTGAAAACTGGGCTTATTAGGCAAATCGGGCCTTGCATAGTTGGCTGAGAAGTGCGTTCTGGCTACTAGGTACGACATATATATATATATATATATATATATATATATATATATATATATATATATATATATATTATATATATATATGGTATATATATATGCAAACAAGCCTGAATGGTCCCCAGGACTAGATACAACTGAAAACTCACACCCCAGAAGAGACTCGAACCCATACTCCCAGGAGCAAAGCAACTGGTAACTACAGGGCGCCTTAATCCGCTTGACCATCACGACCGGACATAAGGAAGTGATAGCCTGAGCTATATGAACCACTTCCCCGCCGGCACCTGGATGGTTATCTTGGCATAGCATTTTATCAAATCACCTCACCTCATTTTTGGGCAACACGTGAGGAACACAAATGCAAACAAGCCTGAATGGTCCCCAGGACTAGAT
>WNGS01161973.1:17878-77515 GCA_020271785.1 Procambarus virginalis
CTGGGTTTCTCCCCTTTATCTCACCTCAAGATCCTCATTTTTTGTTATCACTGCTGACACGTGATTGTTGACACGTGATTGTTGATTATTGACGTGAATGTTGACACGTGATTGTTGATGGTTGACACGTGATTATTGATGGTTGACACGTGATTGTTTATTGTTGACACGTGATTGTTGATGGTTGACACGTGATTGTTTATTGTTGACACGTGATTGTTGATGGTTGACACGTGATATTGATGGTTGACACGTGATTGTTTATTGTTGACACGTGATTGTTGATGGTTGACACGTGATTATTGATGGTTGACACGTGATTGTTTATTGTTGACACGTGATTGTTGATTATTGACGTGAATGTTGACACGTGATTGTTGATGGTTGACACGTGATTATTGATGGTTGACACGTGATTGTTTATTGTTGACACGTGATTGTTGATGGTTGACGTGAATGTTGACACGTGATTGTTGATGGTTGACGTGAATGTTGACACGTGATTGTTGATGGTTGACACGTGATTGTTGATGATTGACTAGTGATTGTTGACACTGATTGTTGATGGTTGATTGTTGACACGTGATTGTTGATGATTGACTAGTGATTGTTGAGACGTGATTGTTGAGACGTGATTGTTGATGGCTGACACGTGATTCTTGATGGTTGACACGTGATTGTTGATGACTGACACGTAATTGTTAATGGCTGACAAGTGAGTGTTGATGGTTGAAACGTAATTGTTGATGGTTGACATGTGATTGTTGATGGTTGACACGTGATTGTTGATGGCTGACAATTGATTGTTGACACGTGATTGTGTTGATTGTTACAAGCGACTGTTGATTGGTGACATGTGACTGTTGATTGGTGACACATGACTGTTGATTGATGACACATGACTGCTGATTGGTGATACGTGACTGTTGATTGGTGACATGCGACTGTTGATTGGTGACACATGACTGTTGATTGGTGACACATGACTGTTGATTGGAGACACGTGATTGTTGATTGGTGACAAGCGACTGTTGATTGGTGACACATGACCGTTGATTGGTGACACGTGACTGTTGATTGGTGAAACATGACTGGTGACACGGGACTGTTGACTGGTGACACGTGACTGTTGATTGGTGAAACATGACTGGTGACACGTGACTGTTGACTGGTGACACATGACTGTGATTGGTGAAACATGACTGGTGACACGTGACTGTTGATTGGTGACACATGACTGTTGATTGGTGAAACATGGCTGGTGACACGTGACTGTTGACTGGTGACACATGACTGTTGATTGATGAAACATGACTGGTGACACGTGACTGTTGACTGGTGACACGTGACTGTTGATTGGTGAAACATGACTGGTGACACGTGACTGTTGACTGGTGACACGTGACTGTTGATTGGTGAAACATGACTGGTGACACGTGACTGGTGACACGTGACTGTTTGATTGGTGAAACATGACTGGTGACACGTGACTGTTGATTGGTGACACATGACTGTTGATTGGTGAAACATGACTGGTGACACGTGACTGTTGACTGGTGACACATGACTGTTGATTGGTGAAACATGACTGGTGACACGTGACTGTTGACTGGTGACACGTGACTGTTCATTGGTGAAACATGACTGGTGACACGTGACTGTTGATTGGTGAAACATGACTGGTGACACGTGACTGTTGATTGGTGAAACATGACTGGTGACACGTGACTGTTGACTGGTGACACATGACTGTTGATTGGTGAAACATGACTGGTGACACGTGACTGTTGACTGGTGACACGTGACTGTTGATTGGTGAAACATGACTGGTGACACGTGACTGGTGACACGTGACTTGATTGGTGAAACATGACTGGTGACACGTGACTGTTGATTGGTGACACATGACTGTTGATTGGTGAAACATGGCTGGTAACACGTGACTGTTGACTGGTGACACATGACTGTTGATTGGTGAAACATGACTGGTGACACGTGACTGTTGACTGGTGACACGTGACTGTTGATTGGTGAAACATGACTGGTGACACGTGACTGTTGATTGGTGAAACATGACTGGTGACATGTGACTATTGACTGGTGACACGTGACTGTTGATTGGTGAAACATGACTGGTGACACGTGACTGTTGATTGGTGACACGTGACTGTTGATTGGTGACACATGACTGGTGACACGTGACTGTTGATTGGTGAAACATGACTGGTGACACGTGACTGTTGATTGGTGAAACATGACTGGTGACACGTGACTGTTGACTGGTGACACGTGACTGTTGATTGGTGACACATGACTGGTGACACGGGACTGTTGACTGGTGACACGTGACTGTTGATTGGTGAAACATGACTGGTGACACGTGACTGTTGACTGGTGACACGTGACTGTTGATTGGTGAAACATGACTGGTGACACGTGACTGTTGACTGGTGACACGTGACTGTTGATTGGTGAAACATGACTGGTGACACGTGACTGTTGATTGGTGACACGTGACTGTTGATTGGTGACACATGACTGGTGACACGTGACTGTTGACTGGTGACACGTGACTGTTGATTGGTGAAACATGACTGGTGACACGTGACTGTTGACTGGTGACACTTGACTGTCGGCTGGTGACACATGACTGTTGACTGGTGACACGTTACTGTTGATTGGTGACACGTGACTGTCGACTGGTGACACATGACTGTTGATTGGTGACACATGACTTGATTGGTGACACGTGATTGTTGACTGGTGACACTGTTTTTTTTTTATTTTTATTTTTTTCTACCACAGACGAGGCCACACATTTACAATGCTAACCAGCATATATACATTTTCTTCTGTCCTCCATGGACAGGGTTAGAGATGTGTCAAACATATAGTTCAGGGATTTATTGAACAATCAACCACAGAAGGTGATTCGGTGCTTTTAAAATATTAAGCTAACCTACGTACGTAAATACATAGATACACAGATTTACGTATGCCCTACATAAAGTGTTCGATGTGTCTTTTACATAGTGTCATTAATGTACATTTACAAATGTGAAATGTAATTCTGATCAGCTTCCATATATAGTTTATACACATACACACACACATATACGTACATATACATATATTTTTTTGACTGGTAACAAAGGGTTTACAAAATTGACAGGGTGGACAAAGACAAATTCTTCAGCACAGGTGGGACACGAACAAGGGGACACAGGTGGAAACTTAGTACCCAGATGAGCCACAGAGACGTTAGAAAGAATTTTTTCGCTGTCAGAGTAGTTAATAAAAGGAATGCTCTAGGTAGTCATGTGGTGGAGGCTGACTCCACACACAGTTTCAAATGTAGATATGATAGAGCCCAGTAGGCTCAGGAATCTGTACACCAGTTGATTGACAGTTGAGAGGCGGGACCAAAGAGACAAAGCTCTACCCCCGCAAGCACAATTAGGTGAGTACATATATACATACATATATATACACACACATGTATTCACATACATTTGTCTCTTTTACAATGACAGGGTGTGATAGCTGATAGAGAAACTAGTGTGCAATTAAGCACTTAAGTACTGAAGGTGATTAAGGTGCTTTTACAAGCTCAGTTTATATAGTTACATCACATACATACATTGTATAATTAATACATTACATGATCAATCTTGGGTACAAGTCCAATATATCATCAAGTGTTCCAGTACTTATATAGTAATTACACAGTTCACCATACCTTAGCCCAGGAGGGCGAAAGTCAGTCAATATGGGACATTCTACAATATAATGTTCAAAAGAGTGCATGTTTTCTCTTTCACAAAGTTGACACATTGTGTACTCGACATTTGGGTTTTGAGAAAGCTGCCAGATACGTCTATATCCCAGGCGTATTCTGGCCACTATAACATCACATTGCCGGGTTCTTGTTCTATTAGTCCCATATGTGAATGTCTCCTCACGATATCTATCATAATATTTAATGCTACAACTTTCAGTTTTTTGCGAATTTGTTAGGTCGGTGAGATCTTCATTAGATATTTGTTTAAGTATTCTCTTTGTCACTGCTAATGAAACACCCATATCAATTTCTACCACTGGTTTTCTACAGGCTGTCTTTGCAAGCATATCAACAGTGTCATTCCTTGAGATGCCAACATGTAATGATATCCATAGGAATTTAATTTCAAATCTGTTTTCTTTAGTAGCTAAAACATTCATTCGAATATCACTTACTATTTTCTGGGTGTTACTACTATGTGCGTTCAATGCCAGGAGTGCACTCTGCGAGTCACAGTATATAAGTCCACTGCCTTTGTCTTTTAAAAATTCAGTGGCAAGGTATATGCCTGCAAGTTCAGTTTGAGTTGTACTTGCCCAGTCATTGACGCGCTTCATTGCTGTATGTACGAGGGAAGATTGTTCAAATACATTACATGCACATCCGGTACATCGTCCACCTTCTTCTACAGAGCCGTCGGTATAGCACTCATACACATCGTTACCCCATACCCTGAGCACTCTCAGTGATGCTTTTCAGTGTTAACTGTTTTAATAATGTAGAGTGCACACTATCTTTCTTGGGCGCATTTACAAAATCAACTGATAGATCCCAGTTATCCCATGGAGTAATTGGTTGATTAAACATTAATTGAGTTGGGTACACATTTAATATTTTGATGGAGTTGGCTACCTTGTAGAACCAAAATACATAATCAGATTTCGTTCTTCTTCTATAGACCTCAGGTGAGTGCAGCATATTAGAAAGTTTAGCTTGAAACTTCATGCGTTGTCTAGATCTACTCAATGCCTTCACGCCGAAAACTGAGCTAATAGACAAAATTCTCTCACTTATGGTAGGTAATTTTAACTCTGCTCTCATATTAACTATTCTCGTGGACTTTGGAGCCCCAAGGATGAGACGCATAGCTTTATTTTGCAAGGTTTCAAGAGATTTCAGCTCTTTGTCTGTATACATTTGAGATATAGAGCATTGTAGTCAATCACAGAGCGTATAAAGGATACATAAAACATTCTAGCAAGTCTCACGTTAATTCCATGATTGACACCAACAAGGACCCGCAAGGGCTTTAATCACTCCCACAGTCTCCTCTTGTTAGAAGAAAGGTACCCAGGGAACCTCCATGCGGTTCCTTGTTCTCCCAGTCAATCCTTCCATGATTGAAGTCCCCCACGATGAGCAGGTGGGATCTATTTCTACAGGCAGCAGAGGCTGCCCTCTCAATTATAGTGTTAACTACCATGTTGTTGTTTTCGTACTCTTGACTGGGTCTTCTGTCATTTGGTGGAGGGTTATATATTACTGCTACTAATTTTAGCAGTCTCCGTGGTGTAGTGGTAAGACACTCGCCTGGCGTTCCGCGAGCGCTATGTCATGGGTTCGTATCCTGGCCGGGGAGGATTTACTGGGCGCAATTCCTTAACTGTAGCCTCTGTGTAACGCAACAGTAAAATGTGTACTTGGATGAAAAAACGATTCTTCGCGGCTGGGGATCGATTCCAGGGACCTGCCCGAAACGCTACGCGTACTAGTGGCTGTACAAGAATGTAACAACTCTTGTATATATCTCAAAAAAAAAAAAAAAAAAAAAAAAAAACTAATATTCTTGGTCCTCCCATTGTCATGGTGCCTCCGCCTCCTCCCCTACCTTCCCTCTCTTTCCTTATTACTGTGTACTCCTGGGGAAACATGGCATTCGTTATGATTCCAGAGAGTTTTGTTTCAGTGAGTCCGATTACATCTAGGTTCACTTCTTGTGCTCTTTCCCTTAGTTCACTTGCCTTGCTTGTGATCCCATCTATGTTCGAGTACATTACCCTGAAACTGACTCTCCTCTGCTTCTCCTCTGGGGGGGGGGGACCAATGGGGTCTGGGGTGAGCGGGAGCTGGGAGGATCTGGTACGGGGAGACTGGTGGAGGAGGAAGGGCTTGGGGGGGTGAGAGTGGGAGGGTTGGGGGGTGGGTGAGAGGGGGAGGGTTGGGGGATGAGAGGGGGAGGATTGAGGGGGTGAGAGGGGGAGGGTTGGAGAGATGGGGGAGAAGGGGGGCTTGGATGGCAGAAAAGGAGGGAGGACTTGGGGGGGGCGTGGGGTGAGGAAGAGGGGAGGGTTTGGGGAGTGGTGGAGAGGGGAAGGCTTAGGTGGGGTGGGGGAGAGTGGGGGGCGGGGGAGAACGGAGGGCTTGTGGGTGGGAGAGACGGGAGGGCATGTTGGAGAAGGGTGGGCTTGGGGGATGGGGGAGAAGGGAGGTCCTGGGGGGAGGGGGGAGTGGGAGGAGGGGGGTGGGTGGGGTAGGGTGCCTTAGGTGGGTACTTAGTGGGGGGCTGACAGGGGTTGGGGCAGGTAGGGTGTCTGTTGGGTAGAATGTGGGGGTGGTGCCACACTCCCTGTGGCTATTGCACTGTTTGAGGAGGGTTCCCCACTCCCCTCTGGGATTGTAGGGATTGGGGTTGTGGCTCCCAGATTCCTTTCTCTCTCCCTGCACTCCTTCCTCGCGTCTACTGCCTGCTTTCTCTCTTCCCTTGTCATATCCCTCTGCAGGAATATTTTTCTGAACTTCTCTACATTTGCTAGACCGCTCTTCCTTGCTAACAGTTCCTCTTTCGTGATTTCGCTCATGAATACCACCTTTATCATTCGGTCTTTGTCCTTGTTGTACTTTCCGAGCCTGAAAACCTTTTCAACATTTTGTTCAGTTCCTTCCATCCTGACCTCTTTAAGGATCTCGGTAACTACAGTATGTTTTTGTCCTTGTCTCTCCGCTCCTTTGGTCTGATCCNACGGTTGCCACAGTGTACCTCAGTGGCCACAGTGTACCACAGTTGCCACAGTGTACCACAGTTGCCAAAGTGTTCCACAGTTGCCACAGTGGTTCACAGTTGCTACAGTGTACCACGGTTTGCCACAGTGTACCACAGTTGCCACAGTGTACCTCAGTGGCCACAGTGTACCACGGTTGCCACAGTGTACCACAGTTGCCACAGTGTACCTCAGTGGCCACAGTGTACCACAGTTGCCACAGGTACCACAGTTGCCAAAGTGTTCCACAGTTGCCAGTGTTTCACAGTTGCTACAGTGTACCACAGTTGCCAGTGTACCACAGTTGCCACAGTGTACCTCAGCGGCCACAGTGTACCACGGTTGCCACAGTGTACCATAGTTGCCACAGTGTACCATAGTTGCCACAGTGTACCACAGTTGCCACAGTGTCCACAGTTGCCACAGTGTACCACGGTTGCCACAGTGTACCACAGTTGCTACAGTGTACCTCAGTGGCCACAGTGTACCACAGTTGCCACAGTGTACACAGTTCTCACAGTTGCCACAGTGTACCACAGTGGCCACAGTGTACCACAATTGCCACAGAGTACCACAGTTGCCAAAGTGTTCCACAGTTGCCACAAAGTACTCAGTGGCCACGATTGCCACATGAACCACAGTTGCCAGTGTACCACAGTTGTCACAGTGTACCACAGTTGTCACAGTGTACCACAGTTGTCACAGTGTACCACAGTTGCCACAGTGTACCACAGTTGCCACAGTGTACCACAGTTGTCACAGTGTACCACAGTTGTCACAGTGTACCACAGTTGCTAGTGTACCACAGTTGTCACAGTTGCCACCGTGTACCACAGTGTACACCAAGTTGTCACAGTTGCCACAGTGTACCACAGTTGTCACGGTGGCCACAGTGTACCACAGTTGTCACAGTGTACCACAGTTGTCACAGTGCACCACAGTTGTCACAGTGTACCACAGTTGCCACAGTGTACCAAAGTTGCCACAGTGTACCACAGTTGTCACAGTGTACCACAGTTGTCACAGTTGCCACCGTGTACCACAGTTGCCACAGTGTACCACAGTTGTCACAGTGTACCACAGTTGTCACAGTTGCCACAGTGTACCACAGTTGCCACAGTGTACCACAGTTGTCACAGTTGCCACCGTGTACCACAGTGTACCAAAGTTGTCACAGTGGCCACAATGTACCACGGTTGCCACAGTGTACCACAGTTGCCACAGTGTACCACAGTTGTCACAGTGTACCACAGTTGTCACAGTGTACCACAGTGTACCACAGTTGCACAGTGTACCACAGTTGTCACAGTTGCCACAGTGTACCACAGTTGTCACGGTGGCCACAGTGTACCACAGTTGCCACAGTGTACCACAGTTGCCACAGTGTACCACAGTTGTCACAGTGTACCACAGTTGTCACAGTGTACCACAGTTGTCACAATGTACCACAGTTGTCACAGTGTTCCACAGTTGTCACAGTGTACCACAGTTGTCACAGTGTACCACAGTTGCCACAGTGTACCACAGTTGTCACAGTGTACCACAGTTGTCACGGTGGCCCATTGTACCACAGTTGTCACAGTGTACCACAGTTGCCACAGTGTACCACAGTTGTCACAGTGTACCACAGTTGTCACAGTGTACCACAGTTGTCACAATGTACCACAGTTGTCACAGTGTTCCACAGTTGTCACAGTGTACCACAGTTGTCACAGTGTACCACAGTTGCCACAGTGTACCACAGTTGTCACAGTGTACCACAGTTGTCACAGTGGCCACAATGTACCACAGTTGCCACAGTGTACCACAGTTGCCACAGTGTACCACAGTTGTCACAGTGTACCACAGTTGTCACAGTGGCCACAATGTACCACAGTTGCCACAATGTACCACAGTTGGCACAGTGTACCACAGTTGTCACAGTGTACAACAGTTGCCACAGTGTACCACAGTTGCCACAGTGTACCACAGTTGTCACGGTGGCCACAATGTACCACAGTTGTCACAGTGTACCACAGGTGCCACAGTGTACCACGGTTGCCACGTGACCACAGTTGCCACAGTGTACCACAGTTGCCACAGTGTACCACAGTTGCCAGTGTACCACGGTTGCCACATTGTACCACGGTTGCCAGTGTACCACAGTTGCCACAGTGTACCACAGTTGCCACAGTGTACCACAGTTGCCAGTGTACCACGGTTGCCACAGCGTACCATAGTTGCCACAGTGTGTCACGGTTGCCACAGTGTACCGCAGTTGCCACAGTGTACCACAATTACCGCAGTGTACCACGGTTGCCACAGTGTACCACGGTTGCCAGTGTACCATAGTTGCCACAGTCTACCACAGTTGCCACAGTGTACCACGGTTGCCACAGTGTACCACGGTTGCCACAGTTTACCACAGTAGCCACAGTGTACTACAGTTGCCACAGTGTACCACAGTTGCCATAGTGTACCACAGTAGCCACAGTGTACCACAGTTGCCACAGTGTACCAGTGTACCACAGTTGCCACATCAAAACTTCCTTTAACCGCAAACTAAGACAGCTCTCTAGTCTTTGTCCTCCTGACTTTGATCTCATTAAACGTTTCCGTGTCATCTGCCCTTCTCTTCCTTATTTCTATGGTCTTCCTAAGACTCATAAACTGGTGTTCCTCTTCGTCCTATCATTTCTTCACGGGACTCTGTCAGCTATCCTCTTGCCTCCTGGCTCGCTAAAACCCTGACACCTTACCTTGGCACTTTTCCCCTGCCCACCTTCGTCACTCTCAGGACTTCATAGAAAGACTGCGCCTGCAACCCTCTTGTAAGATGCTTAGTCTTGATGTCGACTCTCTGTTTACTAATGTTCCGCTCGATGACGTTCTCTCTTTCCTTAGACGGAAGGCGTCAGAGGGCCTTTCCTCTCCCTCTTCCTACTGACGTTTTCCTCGATCATTAGACTCTGTGTTGACTCTAACTCTTTCTCTTTCAACGGTAAATATTACACTCAAACTTTCGGGGTTGCTATGGGTTCCCCTCTCTCCCCTGTTCTTGCTAATTTCTACATGGAATACTTCGAATCTGTTCTTCTTCCTTCTATTGATACTCGTCCCTCTCTTTGGCTTCGCTATGTTGATGACATTTTTGCTTTATGGCCTCATGACCTTAGTCTTTTCCAGCTTTCCTCTCCTCTCTTAACAATCTGGCTCCTTCTATCCATTTCAAAGTTGAGTGGGAATCTAATTCCCTCCTTCCTTTTCTTGACGTTCACGTTCACAGCTCTGTATCCGGGTCTCTTTCTCTGTCTACCGTAACCCTGCATAGTGGCATGTACATTCACTTCTTTTCCTACCATCCTCCTTCTGTTAAGAAAGTGTCCTCGTCTCTCTCTTCCTCCGCGCTCTATGCCTCAGCGACCCTCAGTTTCTTGATTCTGAAATTGCCTTTATCTACAAATCATTCTCTCGCCTTGGTTACCCTTTGCATTTCATCAACTGTGCCTACTCTCAAGCTAAACGCAATTTCTTTCATCCTAAACTGCTTCCAACACTAGTAGCACTGTACTATGCCTTCCCTTCATATCGGAACTCAAAACTTTACCAATACCTTTCGTCCTCTTGACATAAAGCTCGCCTTCGACAAACTAACACACGTAGTAGCAATCTAGTTCACACTGCTCCTCCGCTTCTAATGCTGCTGTGGCTACTCTATTTCCTTTTTTGTCTTGTCCTCTCCATACTTTGGCGAAACTGGCCGTACACTGAATGACAGACTTAGAACACAAGAGAAGTGTTAAGTCTGCAGACACTAACAATGCTCTCTTCTGTCATGTGAGGATTCCAATCATCCTATTGATTGGTCTTTCTCCAAAATAAATTTCCTGCCTCTACTCTACACAGACGCCGTCTTGTGGAATCGGCTCTAATACACAATGTACCCAACATGAAAATTGAGTCCTGGCTTTGTTGCTGTGAACTCTTCCCTTTCACAGTATATACTCAAAATCTAATCTTTCGAACAAACGTGACCTAACATAAGCTTGCCCTTCCATGTATCTTTCTTTCTCTTTCTTGTCTTTCTCTCTTCTCTCTTTTCTGTTCTTTGTTTTCTTTACGTTCCCATACTATCCTCTTCTTATTCCTATTACTATCTCCTTCTCATTCAGTGCTTATATAGGAGCTGCCTCGTATGGGCCAATAGGCCCTCTGCAGTTCTTATTCCTACTATTATCTCCTCTACTACACTTTGCTCCTCACTCTCTCTCTAGCATATTTTGCCTGCATCTACTTTTCTTTACAATTGACTTGAGAATGATCCAGGACGAATCGAAACGTCGTCGTCCCTTCACCTTCTAGTGTGTGGTCTGGTCAACTATTACGACTATATAGCACTGTGAAGGGGGTCAGGTTAGGGATTTGGGATGGGATTTGGGACAGGAGGATGTCAACAGAATCAGCTTGAATTTCTCCCTCAGACGAGGTGAAGAGGTCAGTGACATCGGAGAATGGTGCAGAAGCAGTTGCCTGAGGCTGTGATGAAAGTGTTGCACGATCATTGTCAGGAGCCTCAGTCTTAGTAGAGCATGGTAGGAGCCTCAAGTGAAGTAACTGTGGCAGCCTGATCAGTTGCACGAGAACTTGCAGGAGAGTAGCAGTAGGCTGGGGGGTGTGTAGTAGCGTGTGTAGTTAGGAGAGTATCTGGAACAATACTGGTCGGCAGACCATGAACAGCAAACAGTTTGAGTATAGAAACCAACAATCTATTAATCTTCCCGCCCAGTCGGTCTGCAAGATGGTGTAGTGCACGACTTTTTATCAGTGGTGGTGGCTGTGCCCGGGCTGATGACTGGGAGTTGCTCCCCCATTGGGGAAGGCTGGGAGGTGGCGCCGCCTGGAGGCAAAGAAGGAAACGTTTCCTATTGGATGCTGAAAGTAGCTGTTGCAGGGCGTTAGACGATGGTGGTGCAGTTGGCGGCTTGTCTAGCCTCAGTCTTTTTCTTGATTTCGTCTTGTCTTACTCAACAGTCTTGGGAGATAGCAGCATGAGCTCTGCCACAAACGATGCATCGTTGGATGTCTGCAGTACAAGTCTTGTAGTTATGCTCCAAGGAACAAATGCTGCACTTTACCACACTAAATTCGCAACTCCTGGTGAAGTGATTATACATATAGCATTTGAAGCACTGTCTTATCTGGAGGTATCGTTATTTCTTTGACAAGTTCCGGGGCTCTTGAGATGCCAAAGCAACTGAATCTATTTTCTTCAGCTTAGGTTGCAGCTGCAACAGCACTGGGGGTCACCTTCATGGTCGAGCCTGGCTTGTCAACATTGCTGATGACTCTCGCTGTTACTGCTGTCAGTGCCTTGTTCTGATCATTGATACTGGCGATAATGTCGGTTATCGCCTTGTTGGAGATAAAGGTATTAATTCTCCTGGTTAAGATCGTTCTATCTAGCCTGCTTGATGGGGTTCTGGGAGTTCTTCTACTCCCCAAGCAAGGTGAAGGTCGAGGCTCTGGGTGACACCCAAGGTGAAGGTCGGGGCTCTAGGTGACACCCAAGGTGAAGGTCGGGGCTCTAGGTGACACCCAAGGTGAAGGTCGAGGCTCTAGGTGACACCCAAGGTGAAGGTCGGGGCTCTAGGTGACACTCAAGGTGAAGGTCGGGGCTCTAGGTGACACCCAAGGTGAAGGTCGAGGCTCTAGGTGACACTCAAGGTGAAGGTCGGGGCTCTAGGTGACACCCAAGGTGAAGGTCGGGGCTCTAGGTGACACTCAAGGTGAAGGTCGGGGCTCTAGGTGACACCCAAGGTGAAGGTCGAGGCTCTAGGTGACACCCAAGGTGAAGGTCGGGGCTCTAGGTGACACCCAAGGTGAAGGTCGAGGCTCTGGGTGACACTCAAGGTGAAGGTCGGGGCTCTGGGTGACACCCAAGGTGAAGGTCGAGGCCCTAGGTGACACCCAAGGTGAAGGTCGGGGCTCTAGGTGACACCCAAGGTGAAGGTCGAGGCTCTAGGTGACACCCAAGGTGAAGGTCGGGGCTCTAGGTGACACCCAAGGTGAAGGTCGAGGCTCTGGGTGACACTCAAGGTGAAGGTCGGGGCTCTGGATGACACTCAAGGTGAAGGTCGGGGCTCTAGGTGACACCCAAGGTGAAGGTCGGGGCTCTAGGTGACACTCAAGGTGAAGGTCGAGGCTCTGGGTGACACTCAAGGTGAAGGTCGGGGCTCTAGGTGACACCCAAGGTGAAGGTCGGGGCTCTAGGTGACACCCAAGGTGAAGGTCGAGGCTCTGGGTGACACTCAAGGTGAAGGTCGGGGCTCTAGGTGACACTCAAGGTGAAGGTCGGGGCTCTAGGTGACACCCAAGGTGAAGGTCGGGGCTCTAGGTGACACCCAAGGTGAAGGTCGAGGCTCTAGGTGACACCCAAGGTGAAGGTCGGGCTCTAGGTGACACCCAAGGTGAAGGTCGGGGCTCTAGGTGACACCCAAGGTGAAGGTCGGGGCTCTAGGTGACACCCAAGGTGAAGGTCGGGGCTCTAGGTGACACCCAAGGTGAAGGTCGAGGCCCTAGGTGACACCCAAGGTGAAGGTCGGGGCTCTAGGTGACACCCAAGGTGAAGGTCGAGGCCTAGGTGACACCCAAGGTGAAGGTCGGGGCTCTAGGTGACACCAAGGTGAAGGTCGAGGCTCTAGGTGACACCCAAGGTGAAGGTCGGGGCTCTAGGTGACACCCAAGGTGAAGGTCGAGGCTCTGGGTGACACTCAAGGTGAAGGTCGGGGCTCTGGGTGACACCCAAGGTGAAGGTCGAGGCTCTGGGTGACACTCAAGGTGAAGGTCGAGGCTCTGGGTGACACCCAAGGTGAAGGTCGAGGCTCTGGGTGACACTCAAGGTGAAGGTCGGGCTCTGGGTGACACCCAAGGTGAAGGTCGAGGCTCTGGGTGACACTCAAGGTGAAGGTCGGGGCTCTGGATGACACCAAGGTGAAGGTCGAGGCTGGGTGACACTCAAGGTGAAGGTCGAGACTCTGGGTGACACCCAAGGTGAAGGTCGAGGCTCTGGGTGACACTCAAGGTGAAGGTCGGGGCTCTAGGTGACACCCAGGTGAAGGTCGAGGCTCTGGGTGACACCCAAGGTGAAGGTCGAGGCTCTAGGTGACACCCAAGGTGAAGGTCGAGGCTCTGGGTGACACTCAAGGTGAAGGTCGGGGCTCTAGGTGACACCCAAGGTGAAGGTCGAGGCTCTGGGTGACACTCAAGGTGAAGGTCGAGGCTCTGGGTGACACCCAAGGTGAAGGTCGAGGCTCTGGGTGACACTCAAGGTGAAGGTCGGGGCTCTAGGTGACACCCAAGGTGAAGGTCGAGGCTCTGGGTGACACTCAAGGTGAAGGTCGAGGCTCTGGGTGACACTCAAGGTGAAGGTCGAGGCTGGGTGACACTCAAGGTGAAGGTCGGGGCTCTAGGTGACACCCAAGGTGAAGGTCGGGGCTCTGGGTGACACCCAAGGTGAAGGTCGATGATTTGCGGGACAGTTAAGGTGAAGTTCGAAGATAAACATGTGCGAGCTGTTCAATAATGCAGCAAGATAAAACATGTGCGAGCTGTTCAATAACGTAGCAAGATAAAACATGTGCGAGCTGTTCAATAACGTAGCAAGATAAAACATGTGCGAGCTGTTCAATAACGCAGCAAGATAAAACATGTGCGAGCTGTTCAATAACGCAGCAAGATAAAACATGTGCGAGCTGTTCAATAACGCAGCAAGATAAAACATGTGCGAGCTGTTCAATAACGCAGCAAGATAAAACATGTGCGAGCTGTTCAATAACGNCAGTGTACCACAGTTGCCACAGTGTTCCACAGTTGCCACAGTTGCCACAGTGTACCACAGTTGCCATAGTGTTCCACAGTTGCTACAGTGAACTCCACAGTTGCTTACAGTGTACCACAGTTGCCACAGTGTACCACAGTTGCCACAGTGTACCACAGTTGCCACAGTGTTCCACAGTTGCTACAGTGTACCACAGTTGCCACAGTGTTCCACAGTCGCAACAGTGTTCCATAGTTGCCACAGTGTACCACAGTTGCCACAGTGTTCCACAGTGCCACAGTGTTCCAAGTTGCCACAGTGTTCCACAGTTGCCACAGTGTTCCACAGTTGCTACAGTGTACCACAGTTTGCCACAGTTGCCACAGTGTTCCATAGTTGCCACAGTGTACCACAGTTGCCACAGTGTACCATAGTTGCCACAGTGTTCCACAGTGCCACAGTGTTCCACTGTTGCCACAATGTTCCACAGTTGCTACAGTGTACCACTGTTGCAAGTGTTCCACAGTTGCTACAGTGTACCACTGTTGCCACAGTGTTCCATAGTTGCTACAGTGTACCACAGTTGCCACAGTGTTCCACAGTTGCCAGTGTACCTCAGTGGCCACAGTGTACCACAGTTGCCACATGTACCACAGTTGCCACAGTGTTCCACAGTTGCCACAGTGTTCCACAGTTGCCACAGTGTACCACAGTTGTCACAGTGTTCCACAGTTGCCACAGTGTACCACAGTGACACAGTGTTCCATAGTTGACACAGTGTTCCATAGTTGCCACATGTACCACAGTTGCCACATGTACCACAGTTGCCACAATGTTCCACAGTTGCCACAGTGTACCACAGTGGCCACAGTGTACCACAGTTGCCACATGTACCACAGTTGCCACAGTGTTCCACAGTTGCCAAAGTGTTCCACAGTTGCCACAGAGTACCTCAGTGGCCACCCACAGTGTACCACAGTTGCCACAGTGTACCACAGTTGCCACAGTGTTCCACAGTTGCCACAGAGTACCTCAGGGCCACCCACAGTGTACCACAGTTGCCACAGAGTACCTCAGTGGCCACCCACAGTGTACCACAGTTGCCACCCACAGTGTACCACAGTTGCCACCCACAGTGTACCACAGTTGCCACAGTGTACCACAGTTGCCACAGTGTTCCACAGTTGCCAAAGTGTTCCACAGTTGCCACAGTGTACCTCAGTTGCCAGTGTACCACAGTTGTCACAGTGTACCACAGTTGTCACAGTGTACCACAGTTGCCACAGTGTGCCACAGTTGCCACAGAGTTACACAGAGTACCTCAGTGGCCACAGTTGCCACAGTGTTCCACAGTTACCAAAGTGTTCCACAGTTGCCACAGTGTTCCACAGTTGTCACAGTGTACCACAGTTGCCACAGTGCACCACAGTTGCCACAGTGTTCCACAGTTGCCAGTGTTCCACAGTTGCCACAGTGTTCCACAGTTGCCACAGTGTACCACAGTTGCCACAGTGTTCCACAGTTGCCACAGTGTACCTCAGTGGCCACAATGTACCACAGTTCTCACAGTGGCCACAGTGTACCACAGTTGCTACAGTGTTCCACAGTGTTCCACAGTTGCCACAGTGTAACTCAGTGGCCCAATGTACCACAGTTCTCACAGTGGCCACAGTGTACCACAGTTGCTACAGTGTTCCACAGTTGCCCACAGTGTTCCACAGTTGCCAGTGTTCCACAGTTGCCACAGTGTTCCACAGTTGCCACAGTGTACCACAGTTGCCACAGTGTTCCACAGTTGCCACAGTGTACTCAGTGGCCACAATGTACCACAGTTCTCACAGTGGCCACAGTGTACCACAGTTGCTACAGTGTTCCACAGTGTTCCACAGTTGCCACAGTGTACTCAGTGGCCACATGTACCACAGTTCTCACAGTGGCCACAGTGTACCACAGTTGCTACAGTGTTCCACAGTTGCCACAGTGTTCCACAGTTGCCACAGTGTACCTCAGTGACCACAATGTACCACAGTTCTCACAGTGGCCACAGTGTACCACAGTTGCCACAGTGTACCACAGTTGTCACATTGTACCACAGTTGCCAGAGTGTACCACAGTTGTCACAGTGTACCACAGTTGTCACAGTGTACCACAGTTGCCACAGTGTACCATAGTTGCGACAGTGTACCACAGTTGTCACAGTGTACCACAGTTGTCACAGTGTACCACAGTTGCCACAGTGTACCACAGTTGTCACAGTGGCCACAGTGTACCACAGTTGTCACAGTGTACCACAGTTGTCACAGTGTACCACAGTTGCCAGTGTGCCACAGTTGTCACCGTTGCCACAGTTGTCACAGTGTACCACAGTTGCCACAGTGTACCACAGTGGCCACAGTGTACCACAGTTGTCACAGTGTACCACAGTTGTCACAGTGTACCACAGTTGTCACAGTGTACCACAGTTGCCACAGTGTACCACAGTTGCCACAGTGTACCACGGTTATCACAGTGTACCACGGTTGCCACAGTGTACCACAGTTGTCACAGTGTACCACAGTTGTCACAGTGTACCACAGTTGCCAGTGTACCACGGTTGCCACAGTGTACCACGGTTGCCACAGTGTACCACAGTTGTCACAGTGTACCACAGTTGTCACAGTGTACCACAGGTGCCACAGTGTACCACGGTTTCCACAGTGTACCATGGTTGCCACAGTGTACCACAGTTGCCACAGTGTACCACGGTTGCCACAGTGTAATAGTTGCCACAGTGTACCACAGTTGCTACAGTGTACCACAGTTTCCTCAGTGTACCACAGTTGCCACAGTGTACTACCGTTGCCACAGTGTACAATAGTTGCCACAGTCTACCACAGTTTCCACAGTGTACTACAGTTGCCACAGTGTACCACGGTTGCCACAGTGTTCCACAGTTGCCAGTGTTCCACAGTTGCCACAGTGTACTACCGTTGCCACAGTGTACTACCGTTGCCACAGTGTACAATAGTTGCCACAGTCTACCACAGTTTCCACAGTGTACTACAGTTGCCACAGTGTACCACGGTTGCCACAGTGTTCCACAGTTGCCACAGTGTACCACAGTTGCCACAGTGTACCACAATTGCCACAGTATACCACAGCTTCCACAGTGTACTACCATTGCCACAGTGTACAACGGTTGCCACAGTGTACCTCAGTGGCCACAGTGTACCACAGTTGCCACAGTGTACAACAGTTGCCAAAGTGTTCCACAGTTGCCACAGTGTACCACGGTTGCCACAGTGTACCTCAGTGGCCACAGTGTACCACGGTTGCCACAGTGTACCATAGTTGCCACAGTGTACCATAGTTGCCACAGTGTACCACAGTTGCCACAGTGTTCCACAGTTGCCACAGTGTACCACGGTTGCCACAGTGTACCTCAGTGGCCACAGTGTACCACAGTTGCCACAGTGTACCTCAGTGGCCACAGTGTACCACAGTTGCCACAGTGTACCACAGTTGCCAAAGTGTTCCACAGTTGCCACAGTGTTCCACAGTTGCCACAGTGTACCACGGTTGCCACAGTGTACCACAGTTGCCACAGTGTACCACAGTTCTCACAGTGGCCACAGTGTACCACAATTGCCACAGTGTACCACAGTTGCCAAAGTGTTCCACAGTTGCCACAGAGTACCTCAGTGGCCACAATTGCCACATGAACCACAATTGCCACAGTGTTCCACAGTTGTCACAGTGTACCACAGTTGTCACAGTGTACCACAGTTGCCACAGTGTACCACAGTTGCTACAGTGTTCCACAGTTGCCACAGTGTTCCACAGTTGCCACAGTGTACCTCAGTGGCCACAATGTACCACAGTTCTCACAGTGGCCACAGTGTACCACAGTTGCTACAGTGTACCACAGTTGCTACAGTGTACCACAGTTGCTACAGTGTACCACAGTTGCTACAGTGTACCACAGTTGCTACAGTGTACCACAGTTGCTACAGTTTTCCACAGTTGCTACAGTGTACCACAGTTGCTACAGTGTACCACAGTTGCCACAGTGTACCACAGTTGCCACAGTGTTCCACAGTTGCTACAGTGTACCACAGTTGCCACAGTGTACCACAGTGGCCACAGTGTACCACAGTTCTCACAGTGGCCACAGCGTACCACAGTTGTCACAGTGTACCACAGTTGCACAGTGTACCACAGTTGCCACAGTGTACCACAGTTGTCACAGTGTACCACAGTTGCCACAGTGTACCACAGTTGCCACAGTGTACCACAGTTGTCACAGTGTACCACAGTTGTCACAGTGTACCACAGTTGCCAGTGTACCACAGTTGTCACAGTGGCCACAGTGTACCACAGTTGTCACAGTGTACCACAGTTGTCACAGTGTACCACAGTTGCCAGTGTACCACAGTTGTCACCGTTGCCACAGTTGTCACAGTGTACCACAGTTGCCACAGTGTACCACAGTTGCCACAGTGTACCACAGTGCCACAGTGTACCACAGTTGTCACAGTGTACCACAGTTGTCACAGTGTACCACAGTTGCCACAGTGTACCACAGTTGCCACAGTGTACCACGGTTGCCACAGTGTACCACGGTTGCCACAGTGTACCACAGTTGTCACAGTGTACCACAGTTGTCACAGTGTACCACAGTTGCACAGTGTACCACAGTTGCCACAGTGTACCACGGTTGCCACAGTGTACCACAGTTGCCACAGTGTACCACAGTTGCACAGTGTACCACGGTTGCCACAGTGTATAATAGTTGCCACAGTGTACCACAGTTGCTACAGTGTACCACAGTTGCCTCAGTGTACCACAGTTGCCACAGTGTACTACCGTTGCCACAGTGTACAATAGTTGCCACAGTCTACCACAGTTTCCACAGTGTACTACAGTTGCCACAGTGTACCACGGTTGCCACAGTGTTCCACAGTTGCCAGTGTTCCACAGTTGCCACAGTGTACTACCGTTGCCACAGTGTACTACCGTTGCCACAGTGTACAATAGTTGCCACAGTCTACCACAGTTTCCACAGTGTACACAGTTGCCACAGTGTACCACGGTTGCCACAGTGTTCCACAGTTGCCACAGTGTACCACAGTTGCCACAGTGTACCACAATTGCCACAGTATACCACAGCTTCCACAGTGTACTACCATTGCCACAGTGTACAACGGTTGCCACAGTGTACCTCAGTGGCCACAGTGTACCACAGTTGCCACAGTGTACCACAGTTGCCAAAGTGTTCCACAGTTGCCACAGTGTTCCACAGTTGCCACAGTGTACCACGGTTGCCACAGTGTACCTCAGTGGCCACAGTGTACAACGGTTGCCACAGTGTACCATAGTTGCCACAGTGTACCATAGTTGCCACAGTGTACCACAGTTGCCACAGTGTTCCACAGTTGCCACAGTGTACCTCGGTTGCCACAGTGTACCTCAGTGGCCACAGTGTACCACAGTTGCCACAGTGTACCTCAGTGGCCACAGTGTACCACAGTTGCCACAGTGTACCACAGTTGCCAAAGTGTTCCACAGTTGCCACAGTGTTCCACAGTTGCCACAGTGTACCACGGTTGCCACAGTGTACCACAGTTGCCACAGTGTACCACAGTTCTCACAGTGGCCACAGTGTACCACAATTGCCACAGTGTACCACAGTTGCCAAAGTGTTCCACAGTTGCCACAGAGTACCTCAGTGGCCACAGTTGCCACAGTGTTCCACAGTTGTCACAGTGTACCACAGTTGTCACAGTGTACCACAGTTGTCACAGTGTACCACAGTTGCCACAGTGTACCACAGTTGCAACAGTGTTCCACAGTTGCCACAGTGTTCCACAGTTGCCACAGTGTACCTCAGTCGCCACAATGTACCACAGTTCTCACAGTGGCCACAGTGTACCACAGTTCCTACAGTTTTCCACAGTTGCTACAGTGTACCACAGTTGCTACAGTGTACCACAGTTGCTACAGTGTACCACAGTTGCTACAGTGTTCCACAGTTGCTACATTGTACCTCAGTGGCCACAGTGTACCACAGTTCTCACAGTGGCCACAGTGTACCACAGTTGCCACAGTGTACCACAGTTGTCACAGTGTACCACAGTTGCCACAGTGTACCACAGTTGCCACAGTGTACCACAGTTGCCACAGTGTACCACAGTTGTCACAGTGTACCACAGTTGTCACAGTGTACCACAGTTGCCACAGTGTACCACAGTTGTCACAGTGGCCACAGTGTACCACAGTTGTCACAGTGTACCACAGTTGTCACAGTGTACCACAGTTGCCAGTGTACCACAGTTGTCACCGTTGCCACAGTTGTCACAGTGTACCACAGTGTACCACAGTTGCCACAGTGTACCACAGTGGCCACAGTGTACCACAGTTGTCACAGTGTACCACAGTTGTCACAGTGTACCACAGTTGTCACAGTGTACCACAGTTGCCACAGTGTACCACAGTTGCCACAGTGTACCACGGTTGCCACAGTGTACCACAGTTGTCACAGTCTACCACAGTTGTCACAGTGTACCATAGTTGCCACAGTGTTCCACAGTTGCCACAGTCTACCACAGTTTCCACAGTGTACTACAGTTGCCACAGTGTACCACGGTTGCCACAGTGTTCCACAGTTGCCACAGTGTACCACAGTTGCCACAGTGTACCACAATTGCCACAGTATACCACAGTTTCCACAGTGTACTACCATTGCCACAGTGTACCACGGTTGCCACAGTGTACCTCAGTGGCCACAGTGTACCACAGTTGCCACAGTGTACCACAGTTGCCAAAGTGTTCCACAGTTGCCACAGTGTTCCACAGTTGCTACAGTGTACCACGGTTGCCAGTGTACCTCAGTGGCCACAGTGTACCACGGTTGCCACAGTGTACCATAGTTGCCACAGTGTACCATAGTTGCCAGTGTACCACAGTTGCCACAGTGTTCCACAGTTGCCAGTGTACCACGGTTGCCACAGTGTACCTCAGTGGCCAGTGTACCACAGTTGCCACAGTGTACCACAGTTGCCAAAGTGTTCCACAGTTGCCACAGTGTTCCACAGTTGCCACAGTGTACCACGGTTGCCACAGTGTACCTCAGTGGCCACAGTGTACCACAGTTGCCACAGTGTACCACAGTTCTCACAGTGGCCACAGTGTACCACAATTGCCACAGTGTACCACAGTTGCAAAGTGTTCCACAGTTGCCACAGAGTACCTCAGTGGCCACAATTGCCACATGAACCACAGTTGCCACAGTGTACCACAGTTGTCACCGTTTACCACAGTTGTCACAGTGTACCACAGTTGCCACAGTGTACCACAGTTGCCACAGTGTACCACAGTTGCCGCAGTGTACCACAGTGTACCACAGTTGCCACAGTGTACCACAGTTGTCACGGTGGCCACAGTGTACCACAGTTGTCACAGTGTACCACAGTTGTCACAGTGTACCACAGTTGTCAGTCTAACACAGTTGCCACAGTGTACCACAGTTGTCACAGTGTACCACAGTTGTCACAGTGGCCACAATGTACCACAGTTGCCACAGTGTACCACAGTTGCCACAGTGTACCACAGTTGTCACAGTGTACCACAGTTGTCACAGTGTACCACAGTGTACCACAGTTGTCACAGTGTACCACAGTGTACCAGTGTACCACAGTTATCACAGTTGCCACAGTGTACCACAGTTGTCACAGTTGCCACAGTGTACCACAGTTGTCACAGTGTACCACAGTGTACCACAGTTGTCACGGTGACCACAGTGTACCACAGTTGCCACAGTGTACCACAGTTGTCACAGTGTACCACAGTTGCCACAGTGTACCACAGTTGTCACAGTGTACCACAGTTGCCACAGTGTACCACAGTTGTCACAATGGCCACAGTGTACCACAGTTGCCACAGTGTACCACAGTTGTCACAATGGCCACAGTGTACCACAGTTGTCACATTGTACCACAGTTGTCACAGTGTACCACAGTTGTCACAGTGTACCACAGTTGCCACAGTGTACCACAGTTGCCACAGTGTACCACAGTGGCCACAGTGTACCACAGTTGCCAAGTGTACCACAGTTGTCACAGTGTACCACAGTTGTCAGTGTACCACAGTTGCCACAGTGTACCACAGTTGCCACAGTGTACCACGGTTGCCACAGTGTACCACGGTTGCCACAGTGTACCACAGTTGTCACAGTTGCCAGTGTAACACAGTTGTCACAGTGTACCACAGTTGTCAGTGTACCACGGTTGCCAGTGTACCACAGTTGCCACAGTGTACCACGGTTGCCACAGTGTACCATAGTTGCCACAGTGTGCCAAAGTTGCCAGTTGCCAAAGTGTACCACAGTTGCCACAGTGTACCACAGGTGCCACAGTGTACCACGGTTTCCACAGTGTACCACGGTTGCCAGTGTACCACAGTTGCCACAGTGTACCACGGTTGCCACAGTGTACAATAGTTGCCACAGTGTACCACAGTTGCTACACTGTACCACAGTTGCCTCAGTGTACCACAGTTGCCACAGTGTACTACCGTTGCCACAGTGTACAATAGTTGCCACAGTCTACCACAGTTTCCACGGTGTACTACAGTTGCCACAGTGTACCACGGTTGTCATAGTGTTCCACAGTTGCCACAGTGTACCACAGTTGCCACAGTGTACCACAATTGCCACAGTATACCACAGTTTCTACAGTGTACTACCATTGCCACAGTGTACCACGGTTGCCACAGTGTACCTCAGTGGCCACAGTGTACCACAGTTGCCACAGTGTACCACAGTTGCCAAAGTGTTCCACAGTTGCCACAGTGTTTCACAGTTGCTACAGTGTACCACGGTTGCCACAGTGTACCACAGTTGCCACAGTGTACCTCAGTGGCCACAGTGTACCACGGTTGCCACAGTGTACCACAGTTGCCACAGTGTACCTCAGTGGCCACAGTGTACCACAGTTGCCACAGTGTACCACAGTTGCCAAAGTGTTCCACAGTTGCCACAGTGTTTCACAGTTGCTACAGTGTACCACGGTTGCCACAGTGTACCATAGTTGCCACAGTGTACCATAGTTGCCACAGTGTACCACAGTTGCCACAGTGTTCCACAGTTGCCACAGTGTACCACGGTTGCCACAGTGTACCACGGTTGCCACAGTGTACCACAGTTGCCAGTGTACCTTAGTGGCCACAGAGTACCACAGTTGCCACAGTGTACCACAGTTCTCACAGTTGCCACAGTGTACCACAGTGGCCACAGTGTACCACAATTGCCACAGTGTACCACAGTTGCCAAAGTGTTCCACAGTTGCCACAAAGTACCTCAGTGGCCACAATTGCCACATGAACCACAGTTGCCAGTGTACCACAGTTGTCACAGTGTACCACAGTTGTCACAGTGTACCACAGTTGTCACAGTGTACCACAGTTGCCACAGTGTACCACAGTTGCCACAGTGTACCACAGTTGTCACAGTGTACCACAGTTGTCACAGTGTACCACAGTTGCTAGTGTACCACGGTTGTCACAGTTGCCACCGTGTACCACAGTGTACCAAAGTTGTCACAGTTGCCACAGTGTACCACAGTTGTCACGGTGGCCACAGTGTACCACAGTTGTCACAGTGTACCACAGTTGTCACAGTGTACCACAGTTGCCACAGTGTACCACAGTTGCCACAGTGTACCACAGTTGTCACAGTGTACCACAGTTGTCACAGTTGCCACCGTGTACCACAGTTGCCACAGTGTACCACAGTTGTCACAGTGTACCACAGTTGTCACAGTTGCCACAGTGTACCACAGTTGCCACAGTGTACCACAGTTGTCACAGTGGCCACAATGTACCACAGTTGCCACAGTGTACCACATTTGCCACAGTGTACCACAGTTGTCACAGTGTACCACAGTTGTCACAGTGTACCACAGTGTACCACAGTTGCCAGTGTACCACAGTTGTCACAGTTGCCACAGTGTACCACAGTTGTCACGGTGGCCACAGTGTACCACAGTTGCCAGTGTACCACAGTTGTCACAGTGTACCACAGTTGTCACAGTGTACCACAGTTGTCACAATGTACCACAGTTGTCACAGTGTTCCACAGTTGTCACAGTGTACCACAGTTGTCACAGTGTACCACATTTGCCACAGTGTACCACAGTTGTCACAGTGTACCACAGTTGTCACGGTGGCCACATTGTACCACAGTTGTCACAGTGTACCACAGTTGCCACAGTGTACCACAGTTGTCACAGTGTACCACAGTTGTCACAGTGTACCACAGTTGTCACAATGTACCACAGTTGTCACAGTGTTCCACAGTTGTCACAGTGTACCACAGTTGTCACAGTGTACCACAGTTGCCACAGTGTACCACAGTTGTCACAGTGTACCACAGTTGTCACAGTGGCCACAATGTACCACAGTTGCCACAGTGTACCACAGTTGCCACATTGTACCACAGTTGTCACAGTGTACCACAGTTGTCACAGTGGCCACAATGTACCACAGTTGCCACAATGTACCACAGTTGCCACCGTGTACCACAGGGTACCAAAGTTGTCACAGTTGCCACAGTGTACCACAGTTGTCACGGTGGCCACAGTGTACCACAGTTGTCACAGTGTACCACAGTTGTCACAGTGTACCACAGTTGCCACAGTGTACCACAGTTGCCACAGTGTACCACAGTTGTCACAGTGTACCACAGTTGTCACAGTTGCCACCGTGTACCACAGTTGCCACAGTGTACCACAGTTGTCACAGTGTACCACAGTTGTCACAGTTGCCACAGTGTACCACAGTTGCCACAGTGTACCACAGTTGTCACAGTGGCCACAATGTACCACAGTTGCCACAGTGTACCACATTTGCCACAGTGTACCACAGTTGTCACAGTGTACCACAGTTGTCACAGTGTACCACAGTGTACCACAGTTGCCAGTGTACCACAGTTGTCACAGTTGCCACAGTGTACCACAGTTGTCACGGTGGCCACAGTGTACCACAGTTGCCAGTGTACCACAGTTGTCACAGTGTACCACAGTTGTCACAGTGTACCACAGTTGTCACAATGTACCACAGTTGTCACAGTGTTCCACAGTTGTCACAGTGTACCACAGTTGTCACAGTGTACAACATTTGCCACAGTGTACCACAGTTGTCACAGTGTACCACAGTTGTCACGGTGGCCACATTGTACCACAGTTGTCACAGTGTACCACAGTTGCCACAGTGTACCACAGTTGTCACAGTGTACCACAGTTGTCACAGTGTACCACAGTTGTCACAATGTACCACAGTTGTCACAGTGTTCCACAGTTGTCACAGTGTACCACAGTTGTCACAGTGTACCACAGTTGCCACAGTGTACCACAGTTGTCACAGTGTACCACAGTTGTCACAGTGGCCACAATGTACCACAGATGCCACAGTGTACCACAGTTGCCACATTGTACCACAGTTGTCACAGTGTACCACAGTTGTCACAGTGGCCACAATGTACCACAGTTGCCACAATGTACCACAGTTGGCACAGTGTACCACAGGTGTCACAGTGTACAACAGTTGCCACAGAGTACCACAGTTGCCACAGTGTACCACAGTTGTCACGGTGGCCACAATGTACCACAGTTGTCACAGTGTACCACAGTTGCCACAGTGTACCACGGTTGCCACATTGTACCACAGTTGCCACAGTGTACCACAGTTGCCACAGTGTACTACAGTTGCCAGTGTACCACGGTTGCCACATTGTACCACGGTTGCCAGTGTACCACAGTTGCCACAGTGTACCACAGTTGCCACAGTGTACCACAGTTGCCAGTGTACCACGGTTGCCACAGCGTACCATAGTTGCCACAGTGTATCACGGTTGCCACAGTGTACCGCAGTTGCCACAGTGTACCACAATTACCGCAGTGTACCACGGTTGCCACAGTGTACCACGGTTGCCAGTGTACCATAGTTGCCACAGTCTACCACAGTTGCCAGTGTACCACGGTTGCCACAGTGTACCACGGTTGCCACAGTTTACCACAGTAGCCACAGTGTACCACAGTTGCCACAGTGTACCACAGTTGCCACAATGTACCACAGTAGCCAGAGTGTACCACAGTTGCCACAGTGTACCATAGTTGCCACAGTGTACCAGTGTACCACAGTTGCCACATCAAAACTTCCTTTAACCGCAAACTAAGACAGCTCTCTAGTCTTTGTCCTCCTGACTTTGATCTCATTAAACGTTTCCGTGTCATCTGCCCTTCTCTTCTTTATTTCTATGGTCTTCCTAAGACTCATAAACCTGGTGTTCCTCTTCGTCCTATCATTTCTTCACGGGGCTCTGTCAGCTATCCTCTTGCCTCCTGGCTCACTAAAACCCTGACGCCTTACCTTGGCACTTTTTCCCCTGCCCACCTTCGTCACTCTCAGGACTTCATAGAAAGACTGCGCCTGCAACCCTCTTGTAAGACGCTTAGTCTTGATGTTGACTCTCTGTTTACTAATGTTCCGCTCGATGACGTTCTCTCTTTCCTTAGACAGAAGGCGTCAGAGGGCCTTCTTCCTCTCCCTCTTCCTACTGACGTTTTCCTCGATCTCATTAGACTCTGTGTTGACTCTAACTCTTTCTCTTTCAACGGTAAATATTACACTCAAACTTTCGGGGTTGCTATGGGTTCCTCTCTCTCCCCTGTTCTTGCTAATTTCTACATGGAATACTTCGAAACTGTTCTTCTTCCTTCTATTAATACTCGTCCCTCTCTTTGGCTTCGCTATGTTGATGACATTTTTGCTTTATGGCCTCATAACCTTAATCTTTTCCAACCTTTCCTCGCCTCTCTTAACAATCTGGCTCCTTCGATATAGACAAAAATACAAGTCACAGCTTCGTATCATCCTTTGCAGATGACACAAAAATCAGTATGAAAATTACCTCGGCTGAAGACATTGAAAAACTTCAAGCTGATATTAATAAAGTTTTCGACTGGGCATCAGAAAATAACATGATGTTTAACAGTGATAAATTCCAGGTACTCAGGTACGGTAAAAATGAGGACCTTAAACATAATACAGAGTACAAAACACAATCAAATGTGCCCATAGTAGGAAAACAGCATGTAAAGGATTTGGGAATAATGATGTCTGACGACCTAACGTTTAGGGAGCATAACCAAGCAAATATTGCGACAGCCAGAAAAATGATAGGATGGATTACGAGAACTTTCAAATCCAGGGATCACACCACAATGCTTGTACTCTTCAAGTCACTTGTGCTGTCCCGTCTTGAGTACTGTTCAGTACTCACTTCCCCTTCAGAGCAGGAGAGATTGCTGAAATAGAGGGAATACAGAGAACATATACAGCACGTATAGACGCGATAAAGCACCTAAATTATTGGGATCGTCTCAAAGCTCTCCAAATGTACTCACTAGAAAGAAGACGAGAGAGATATCAAATAATATACACCTGGAAGATACTGGAGGGCCAGGTCCCAAATCTACACAGTAAAATAACAACGTACTGGAGTGAACGATATGGAAGAAAATGCAGAATAGAACCAGTGAAGAGCAGGGGTGCCATAGGCACAATCAGAGAACACTGTATAAACATCAGAGGTCCGCGGTTGTTCAACACCCTCCCAGCGAGCATAAGAAATATTGCCGGAACAACCGTGGACATCTTCAAGAGGAAACTAGATTTATTCCTCCAAGGAGTTCCGGACCAGCCGGGCTGTGGTGGGTATGTGGGCCTGCGGGCCGCTCCAAGCAACAGCCTAGTGGACCAAACTCTCACAAGTCAAGCCTGGCCTCGGGCCGGGCTTGGGGAGTAGAAGAACTCCCAGAACCCCATCAACCAGGTATCAACCAGGTATCTATCCATTTCAAAGTTGAGTGGGAATCTAATTCCCTCCTTCCTTTTCTTGACGTTCATGTTCACAGCTCATGGGTCTGGGTTCTCTTTCTCTGTCTACCGTAAACCCATGCATAGTGGCATGTACATTCACTTCTTTTCCTACCATCCTCCTTCTGTTAAGAAAAGTGTCCTCGTCTCTCTCTTCCTCCGCGCTCTATGCATCAGCGACCCTCAGTTTCTTGATTCTGAAATTGCCTTTATCTACAAATCATTCTCTCGCCTTGGTTACCCTTTGCATTTCATCAACTGTGCCTACTCTCAAGCTAAACGAAATTTCTTTCATCCTAAACCTGCTTCCAACACTAGTAGCACTGTACTATGCCTTCCCTTCATATCGGAACTCAAAACGTTTACCAATACCTTTCGTCCTCTTGACATAAAGCTCGCCTTTCGACAAACTAACACACGTAGTAGCAATCTAGTTCACACTGCTCCTCCTGCTTCTAATGCTGCTGGTGTCTACTCTATTTCCTTTTTTGTCTTGTCCTCTCCAATACTTTGGCGAAACTGGCCGTACACTGAATGACAGACTTAAGAACACAAGAGAAGTGTTAAGTCTGCAGACACTAACAATGCTCTCTTCTGTCATGTGAAGGATTCCAATCATCCCATTGATTGGTCTTTCTCCAAAATAAATTTTCCTGCCTCTACTCTACACAGACGCCGTCTTGTTGAATCGGCTCTAATACACAATGTACCCAACATAAACTTGAGTCCTGGCTTTGTTGCTGTGAACTCTTCCCTTTCACAGTATATACTCAAATGATCTAATCTTTCGAACAAACGTGACCTAACATAAGCTTGCCCTTCCATGTATCTTTCTTTCTCTTTCCTTGTCTTTCTCTCTTCTCTCTTTTCTGTTCTTTGTTTTCTTTACGTTCCCATACTATCCTCTTCTTATTCCTATTACTATCTCCTTCTCATTCAGTGGTTATAATAGGAGCTGCCTCGTATGGGCCAATAGGCCCTCTGCAGTTCTTATTCCTACTATTATCTCCTCTACTACACTTTGCTCCTCACCTCTCTCTCTAGCCTATTTATTGCCTGCATCTACTTCCTCTTTACAATTGACTTGAGAATGATCCAGGACGAATCGAAACGTCGTCGTCCCTTCACCTTCTAGTGTGTGGTCTGGTCAACTATTACGACTATATAGCACTGTGAAGGGGGTCAGGTTAGGGATTTGGGATGGGATTTGGGACAGGAGGATGTCAACAGAATCAGCTTGAATTTCTCCCTCAGACGAGGTGAAGAGGTCAGTGACATCGGAGAATGGTGCAGAAGCAGTTGCCTGAGGCTGTGATGAAAGTGTTGCACGATCATTGTCAGGAGCCTCAGTCTTAGTAGAGCATGGTAGGAGCCTCAAGTGAAGTAACTGTGGCAGCCTGATCAGTTGCACGAGAACTTGCAGGAGTAGTAGCAGTAGGCTGGGCGGGTGTAGTAGCGTGTGTAGTTAGGAGAGTATCTGGAACAATACTGGTCGGCAGACCATGAGCAGCAAACAGTTTGAGTATAGAACCAACAATCTATTAATCTTCCCGCCCAGTCGGTCTGCAAGATGGTGTAGTGCACGACTTTTATCAGTGTGGTGGCTGTGCCCGGGCTGATGACTGGGAGTTGCTCCCCCTATTGGGGAAGGCTGGGAGGTGGCGCCGCCTGGAGGCAAAGAAGGAAACGTTTCCTATTGATGCTGAAAGTAGCTGTTGCAGGGCGTTAGACGATGGTGGTGCAGTTGGCGGCTTGTCTAGCCTCAGTCTTTTTCTTGATTTCGTCTTGTCTTACTCAACAGTCTTGGGAGATAGCAGCATGAGCTCTGCCACAAACGATTCATCGTTGGGTGTCTGCAGTACAAGTCTTGTAGTTATGCTCCAAGGAACAAATGCTGCACTTTACCACACTAAATTCGCAACTCCTGGTGAAGTGATTATACATATAGCATTGAAGCACTGTCTTATCTGGAGGTATCGTCTTTCTTTGACAAGTTCGGGGCTCTTGAGATGCCAAAGCAACTGAATCTATTTTCTTCAGCTTAGGTTGCAGCTGCAACAGCACTGGGGGTCACCTTCATGGTCGAGCCTGGCTTGTCAACATTGCTGATGACTCTCGCTGTTACTGCTGTCAGTGCCTTGTTCTGATCATTGATACTGGCGATAATGTCGGTTATCGCCTTGTTGGAGATAAAGGTATTAATTCTCCTGGTTAAGATCGTTCTATTAGCCTGCTTGATGGGGTTCTGGGAGTTTTCTACTCCCAAGCAAGGTGAAGGTCGAGGCTCTGGGTGACACCCAAGGTGAAGGTCGAGGCTCTGGGTGACACCCAAGGTGAAGGTCGGGGCTCTAGGTGACACCACAAGGTGAAGGTCGAGGCTCTGGGTGACACCCAAGGTGAAGGTCGGGGCTCTAGGTGACACCCAAGGTGAGGTCGAGGCTCTAGGTGACACCAAGGTGAAGGTCGGGGCTCTAGGTGACACCCAAGGTGAAGGTCGGGGCTCTGGGTGACACCCAAGATGAAGGTCGGGCCCTAGGTGACACCCAAGGTGAAGGTCGAGGCTCTGGGTGACACCCAGGTGAAGGTCGGGGCTCTAGGTGACACCCAAGGTGAAGGTCGAGGCTCTGGGTGACACCAAGGTGAAGGTCGGGGCTCTAGGTGACACCCAAGGGAAGGTCGAGGCTTCTGGGTGACCCCAAGGTGAAGGTCGGGGCTCTAGGTGACACCCAAGGTGAAGGTCGAGGCTCTGGGTGACATCAAGGTGAAGGTCGGGGCTCTAGGTGACACCCAAGGTGAAGGTCGGGGTCTGGGTGACACCCAAGGTGAAGGTCGAGGCTCTAGGTGACACCAAGGTGAAGGTCGGGGCTCTAGGTGACACTCAAGGTGAAGGTCGAGGCTCTGGGTGACACTCAAGGTGAAGGTCGAGGCTCTGGGTGACACCAAGGTGAAGTTTCGGGCTCTGGTGACACTCAAGGTGAAGGTCGGGGCTCTGGGTGACACCCAAGGTGAAGGTCGAGGCTCTGGGTGACACCAAGGTGAAGGTCGAGGCTCTGGGTGACACCCAAGGTGAAGGTCGAGGCTCTGGGTGACACTCAAGGTGAAGGTCGGGGCTCTAGGTGACACCCAAAGTGAAGGTCGAGCTCTAGGTGACACTCAAGGTGAAGGTCGAGGCTCCGGGTGACAACCAAGGTGAAGGTCGAGGCTCTGGGTGACACCCAAGGTGAAGGTCGAGGCTCTGGGTGACACTCAAGGTGAAGGTCGAGGCTCTGGGTGACACCCAAGGTGAAGGTCGAGGCTCTGGGTGACAACCAAGGTGAAGGTCGAGGCTCTGGGTGACACCCAAGGTGAAGGTCGAGGCTCTAGGTGACACCCAAGGTGAAGGTCGAGGCTCTGGGTGACACCCAAGGTGAAGGTCGAGGCTCTGGTGACACTCAAGGTGAAGGTCGGGGCTCTAGGTGACACCCAAGGTGAAGGTCGAGGCTCTGGGTGACACTCAAGGTGAAGGTCGGGGCTCTAGGTGACACCAAGGTGAAGGTCGGGGCTCTAGGTGACACCCAAGGTGAAGGTCGAGGCTCTGGGTGACACCCAAGGTGAAGGTCGAGGCTNTCATAGTTATTATTCAAAATTAAAATGACCATTATTATTGTAATTATAATTATTTTGCAACCAATTATTATTGCGATCAGAGCTACAAGTCCCATCATCTTCAGCAATACTATACCTCTAACACTGCACATACGAGCATTTTCTCACTCTCAACATTCCACAGCGTGTGCCTCTTCACTGCCTGACCGCCAACTCCCAGAATCCCCATCCCGGCCACTTCTGGGAACCCAAATGGCATGGTGTTCCCCTGCGAGATGAACAGCGTACCAGAGTAGACATATAATCCTGAGAATGGATCCCATTGAGGAAAGAGTTTAGATTCAGTAGGTGGGAGCTGGATACTGGGCATGAAAAGTAAGACCAACACAGAATATAATTCCCACTTAGGAAGTCAGAAACCCTGATATCACGCACCCTGAGCCGCGTTGTGATTTTCTCTCCTTGTCATTCACAACTCAAACAATCCAGAATTGAAAATCAGAATTCTCTTCTTTTAGGTTTTATGTATTTTAAATTAAGTGAAAAAATATTGTTTAAATGCAATTTAAAATTCATTGTAACTAATTATGTTTACCATCTTTCAGCCTATTCAAGGAGGCCGAAGGCCAGATTAGTACGCTATCCTAACGTCCAGAAGGACAATACTAAGGAGAACATTGCACTTGTCATGAACAGTAACAAATATAAGGATAATTCACTTTATCTCTTACCATATCTGGAATACATCCGCTGACTACGTCACCATGAACATCTGTCTGAATGTTGCACTGTTGCCACAGTGTTCCACAGTTGCCACAGTGTACCACAGTTGCCACAGTGTTCCACAGTTCCCATAGTTGCCACAGAGTACCACAGTTGCCATAGTGTTCCACAGTTGCTACAGTGTACCACAGTTGCCACAGTGTACCACAGTTGCCACAGTGTACCACAGTTGCCACAGTGTTCCACAGTTGCTACAGTGTACCACAGTTGCCACAGTGTTCCACAGTCGCAACAGTGTTCCATAGTTGCCACAGTGTACCACAGTTGCCACAGTGTTCCACAGTTGCCACAGTGTTCCACAGTTGCCACAGTGTTCCACAGTTGCTACAGTGTACCACAGTTGCCACAGTGTTCCATAGTTGCCACAGTGTACCACAGTTGCCACAGTGTACCATAGTTGCCACAGTGTTCCACAGTTGCCACAGTGTTCCACTGTTGCCACAATGTTCCACAGTTGCTACAGTGTACCACTGTTGCAAGTGTTCCACAGTTGCTACAGTGTACCACTGTTGCCACAGTGTTCCATAGTTGCTACGTGTACCACAGTTGCCACAGTGTTCCACAGTTGCCAGTGTACCTCAGTGGCCACAGTGTACCACAGTTGCCACACATGTACCACAGTTGCCAAAGTGTTCCACAGTTGCCACAGTGTTCCACAGTTGCCACAGTGTACCACAGTTGTCACAGTGTTCCACAGTTGCCACAGTGTACCACAGTTGACACAGTGTTCCATAGTTGCCACATGTACCACAGTTGCCACATGTACCACAGTTGCCACAATGTTCCACAGTTGCCACAGTGTACCACAGTGGCCACAGTGTACCACAGTTGCCACATGTACCACAGTTGCCACAGTGTTCCACAGTTGCCAAAGTGTTCCACAGTTGCCACAGAGTACCTCAGTGGCCACCCACAGTTGCCACAGTGTACCACAGTTGCCACAGTGTTCCACAGTTGCCACAGAGTACCTCAGTGGCCACCCACAGTGTACCACAGTTGCCACAGAGTACCTCAGTGGCCACCCACAGTGTACCAAAGTTGCCACCCACAGTGTACCACAGTTGCCACCCACAGTGTACCACAGTTGCCACAGTGTACCACAGTTGCCACAGTGTTCCACAGTTGCCAAAGTGTTCCACAGTTGCCACAGTGTACCTCAGTTGCCAGTGTACCACAGTTGTCACAGTGTACCACAGTTGTCACAGTGTACCACAGTTGCCACAGTGTGCCACAGTTGCCACAGTGTTACACAGAGTACCTCAGTGGCCACAGTTGCCACAGTGTTCCACAGTTACCAAAGTGTTCCACAGTTGCCACAGTGTTCCACAGTTGTCACAGTGTACCACAGTTGCCACAGTGTACCACAGTTGCCACAGTGTTCCACAGTTGCCAGTGTTCCACAGTTGCCACAGTGTTCCACAGTTGCCACAGTTGCCACAGTGTACCACAGTTGCCACAGTGTTCCACAGTTGCCACAGTGTTCCACAGTTGCCACAGTGTTCCACAGTTGCCACAGTGTACCTCAGTGGCCACAATGTACCACAGTTCTCACAGTGGCCACAGTGTACCACAGTTGCTACAGTGTTCCACAGTTGCCACAGTGTTCCACAGTTGCCACAGTGTACCTCAGTGGCCACAATGTACCACAGTTCTCACAATGGCCACAGTGTACCACAGTTGCTACAGTGTTCCACAGTTGCCACAGTGTTCCACAGTTGCCAGTGTACCTCAGTGACCACAATGTACCACAGTTCTCACAGTGGCCACAGTGTACCACAGTTGCTACAGTGTACCACAGTTGCTACAGTGTACCACAGTTGCTACAGTGTACCACAGTTGCTACAGTTTTCCACAGTTGCTACAGTGTACCACAGTTGCTACAGTGTACCACAGTTGCTACAGTGTACCACAGTTGCCACAGTGTTCCACAGTTGCTACAGTGTACCACAGTTCACACAGTGTACCTCAGTGGCCACAGTGTACCACAGTTCTCACAGTGGCCACAGTGTACCACAGTTGCCACAGTGTACCACAGTTGTCACATTGTACCACAGTTGCCACAGTGTACCACAGTTGTCACAGTGTACCACAGTTGCCACAGTGTACCACAGTTGCCACAGTGTACCACAGTTGTCACAGTGTACCACAGTTGTCACAGTGTACCACAGTTGCCACAGTGTACCACAGTTGTCACAGTGGCCACAGTGTACCACAGTTGTCACAGTGTACCACAGTTGTCACAGTGTACCACAGTTGCCAGTGTGCCACAGTTGTCACCGTTGCCACAGTTGTCACAGTGTACCACAGTTGCCACAGTGTACCACAGTGGCCACAGTGTACCACAGTGGCCACAGTGTACCACAGTTGTCACAGTGTACCACAGTTGTCACAGTGTACCACAGTTGTCACAGTGTACCACAGTTGCCACAGTGTACCACAGTTCCCACAGTGTACCACGGTTGCCACAGTGTACCACGGTTGCCACAGTGTACCACAGTTGTCACAGTGTACCACAGTTGTCACAGTGTACCACAGTTGCCAGTGTACCACGGTTGCCACAGTGTACCACGGTTGCCACAGTGTACCACAGTTGTCACAGTGTACCACAGTTGTCACAGTGTACCACAGGTGCCACAGTGTACCACGGTTTCCACAGTGTACCATGGTTGCCACAGTGTACCACAGTTGCCACAGTGTACCACGGTTGCCACAGTGTATAATAGTTGCCACAGTGTACCACAGTTGCTACAGTGTACCACAGTTGCCTCAGTGTACCACAGTTGCCACAGTGTACTACCGTTGCCACAGTGTACAATAGTTGCCACAGTCTACCACAGTTTCCACAGTGTACTACAGTTGCCACAGTGTACCACGGTTGCCACAGTGTTCCACAGTTGCCAGTGTTCCACAGTTGCCACAGTGTACTACCGTTGCCACAGTGTACTACCGTTGCCACAGTGTACAATAGTTCCCACAGTCTACCACAGTTTCCACAGTGTACTACAGTTGCCACAGTGTACCACGGTTGCCACAGTGTTCCACAGTTGCCACAGTGTACCACAGTTGCCACAGTGTACCACAATTGCCACAGTATACCACAGCCTCCACAGTGTACTACCATTGCCACAGTGTACAACGGTTGCCACAGTGTACCTCAGTGGCCACAGTGTACCACAGTTGCCACAGTGTACCACAGTTGCCAAAGTGTTCCACAGTTGCCACAGTGTTCCACAGTTGCCACAGTGTACCACGGTTGCCACAGTGTACCTCAGTGGCCACAGTGTACCACGGTTGCCACAGTGTACCATAGTTGCCACAGTGTACCATAGTTGCCACAGTGTACCACAGTTGCCAGTGTTCCACAGTTGCCACAGTGTACCACGGTTGCCACAGTGTACCTCAGTGGCCACAGTGTACCACAGTTGCCACAGTGTACCTCAGTGGCCACAGTGTACCACAGTTGCCACAGTGTACCACAGTTGCCAAAGTGTTCCACAGTTGCCACAGTGTTCCACAGTTGCCACAGTGTACCACGGTTGCCACAGTGTACCACAGTTGCCACAGTGTACCACAGTTCTCACAGTGGCCACAGTGTACCACAATTGCCACAGTGTACCACAGTTGCCAAAGTGTTCCACAGTTGCCACAGAGTACCTCAGTGGCCACAATTGCCACATGAACCACAATTGCCACAGTGTTCCACAGTTGTCACAGTGTACCACAGTTGTCACAGTGTACCACAGTTGTCACAGTGTACCACAGTTGCCACAGTGTACCACAGTTGCTACAGTGTTCCACAGTTGCCACAGTGTACCTCAGTGGCCACAATGTACCACAGTTCTCACAGTGGCCACAGTGTACCACAGTTGCTACAGTGTACCACAGTTGCTACAGTGTACCACAGTTTCTACAGTGTACCACAGTTGCTACAGTGTACCACAGTTGCTACAGTTTTCCACAGTTGCTACAGTGTACCACAGTTGCTACAGTGTACCACAGTTGCTACAGTGTACCACAGTTGCCACAGTGTTCCACAGTTGCTACAGTTACCACAGTTGCCACAGTGTACCTCAGTGGCCACAGTGTACCACAGTTCTCACAGTGGCCACAGCGTACCACAGTTGCCACAGTGTACCACAGTTGTCACAGTGTACCACAGTTGCCACAGTGTACCACAGTTGCCACAGTGTACCACAGTTGTCACAGTGTACCACAGTTGCACAGTGTACCACAGTTGCCACAGTGTACCACAGTTGTCACAGTGTACCACAGTTGTCACAGTGTACCACAGTTGCCACAGTGTACCACAGTTGTCACAGTGGCCACAGTGTACCACAGTTGTCACAGTGTACCACAGTTGTCACAGTGTACCACAGTTGCCAGTGTACCACAGTTGTCACCGTTGCCACAGTTGTCACAGTGTACCACAGTTGCCACAGTGTACCACAGTTGCCACAGTGTACCACAGTGGCCACAGTGTACCACAGTTGTCACAGTGTACCACAGTTGTCACAGTGTACCACAGTTGCCACAGTGTACCACAGTTGCCACAGTGTACCACGGTTGCCACAGTGTACCACGGTTGCCACAGTGTACCACAGTTGTCACAGTGTACCACAGTTGTCACAGTGTACCACAGTTGCCAGTGTACCTCGGTTGCCACAGTGTACCACGGTTGCCACAGTGTACCACAGTTGTCACAGTGTACCACAGTTGTCACAGTGTACCACAGGTGCCACAGTGTACCACGGTTTCCAGTGTACCATGGTTGCCACAGTGTACCACAGTTGCCACAGTGTACCACGGTTGCCACAGTGTATAATAGTTGCCACAGTGTACCACAGTTGCTACAGTGTACCACAGTTGCCTCAGTGTACCACAGTTGCCACAGTGTACTACCGTTGCCACAGTGTACAATAGTTGCCACAGTCTACCACAGTTTCCACAGTGTACTACAGTTGCCACAGTGTACCACGGTTGCCACAGTGTTCCACAGTTGCCAGTGTTCCACAGTTGCCACAGTGTACTACCGTTGCCACAGTGTACTACCGTTGCCACAGTGTACAATAGTTGCCACAGTCTACCACAGTTTCCACAGTGTACAACAGTTGCCACAGTGTACCACGGTTGCCACAGTGTTCCACAGTTGCCACAGTGTACCACAGTTGCCACAGTGTACCACAATTGCCACAGTATACCACAGCTTCCACAGTGTACTACCATTGCCACAGTGTACAACGGTTGCCACAGTGTACCTCAGTGGCCACAGTGTACCACAGTTGCCACAGTGTACCACAGTTGCCAAAGTGTTCCACAGTTGCCACAGTGTTCCACAGTTGCCACAGTGTACCACGGTTGCCACAGTGTACCTCAGTGGCCACAGTGTACAACGGTTGCCACAGTGTACCATAGTTGCCACAGTGTACCATAGTTGCCACAGTGTACCACAGTTGCCACAGTGTTCCACAGTTGCCACAGTGTACCACGGTTGCCACAGTGTACCTCAGTGGCCACAGTGTACCACAGTTGCCACAGTGTACCTCAGTGGCCACAGTGTACCACAGTTGCCACAGTGTACCACAGTTGCCAAAGTGTTCCACAGTTGCCACAGTGTTCCACAGTTGCCACAGTGTACCACGGTTGCCACAGTGTACCACAGTTGCCACAGTGTACCACAGTTCTCACAGTGGCCACAGTGTACCACAATTGCCAGTGTACCACAGTTGCCAAAGTGTTCCACAGTTGCCACAGAGTACCTCAGTGGCCACAATTGCCACATGAACCACAGTTGCCACAGTGTTCCACAGTTGTCACAGTGTACCACAGTTGTCACAGTGTACCACAGTTGTCACAGTGTACCACAGTTGCCACAGTGTACCACAGTTGCTACAGTGTTCCACAGTTGCCACAGTGTTCCACAGTTGCCACAGTGTACCTCAGTAGCCACAATGTACCACAGTTCTCACAGTGGCCACAGTGTACCACAGTTGCTACAGTTTTCCACAGTTGCTACAGTGTACCACAGTTGCTACAGTGTACCACAGTTGCTACAGTGTACCACAGTTGCTACAGTGTTCCACAGTTGCTACAGTGTACCTCAGTGGCCACAGTGTACCACAGTTCTCACAGTGGCCACAGTGTACCACAGTTGCCACAGTGTACCACAGTTGTCACAGTGTACCACAGTTGCCACAGTGTACCACAGTTGCCACAGTTGCCACAGTTCACAGTGTACCACAGTTGCCACAGTGTACCACAGTGGCCACAGTGTACCACAGTTGTCACAGTGTACCACAGTTGTCACAGTGTACCACAGTTGTCACAGTGTACCACAGTTGCCACAGTGTACCATGGTTGCCACAGTGTACCACGTTGCCACAGTGTACCACAGTTGTCACAGTGTACCACAGTTGCCACAGTGTACCATGGTTGCCACAGTGTACCACGGTTGCCACAGTGTACCACAGTTGTCACAGTGTACCACAATTGTCACAGTGTACCATAGTTGCCACAGTGTTCCACAGTTGCCACAGTCTACCACAGTTTCCACAGTGTACTACAGTTGCCACAGTGTACCACGGTTGCCACAGTGTTCCACAGTTGCCACAGTGTACCACAGTTGCCACAGTGTACCACAATTGCCACAGTATACCACAGTTTCCACAGTTTACTACCATTGCCACAGTGTACCACGGTTGCCACAGTGTACCTCAGTGGCCACAGTGTACCACAGTTGCCACAGTGTACCACAGTTGCCAAAGTGTTCCACAGTTGCCACAGTGTTCCACAGTTGCTACAGTGTACCACGGTTGCCACAGTGTACCATAGTTGCCACAGTGTACCATAGTTGCCAGTGTACCACAGTTGCCACAGTGTTCCACAGTTGCCACAGTGTACCACGGTTGCCACAGTGTACCTCAGTGGCCAGTGTACCACAGTTGCCACAGTGTACTACAGTTGCCAAAGTGTTCCACAGTTGCCACAGTGTTCCACAGTTGCCACAGTGTACCACGTTGCCACAGTGTACCTCAGTGGCCACAGTGTACCACAGTTGCCACAGTGTACCACAGTTCTCACAGTGGCCACAGTGTACCACAATTGCCACAGTGTACCACAGTTGCCAAAGTGTTCCACAGTTGCCACAGAGTACCTCAGTGGCCACAATTGCCACATGAACCACAGTTGCCACAGTGTACCACAGTTGTCACAGTGTACCACAGTTGTCACAGTGTACCAAAGTTGTCACAGTGTACCACAGTTGCCACAGTGTACCACAGTTGTCACAGTGTACCACAGTTGCCACAGTGTACCACAGTTGTCACAGTTGCCACCGTGTACCACAGTGTACCACAGTTGTCACAGTGTACCACAGTTGCCACAGTGTACCACAGTTGTCACAGTGTACCACAGTTGTCACAGTGTACCACAGTTGCCACAGTGTACCACAGTTGTCACAGTGGCCACAGTGTACCACAGTTGTCACAGTGTACCACAGTTGTCACAGTGTACCACAGTTGCCACAGTGTACCACAGTTGCCACAGTGTACCACAGTGGCCACAGTGTACCACAGTTGTCACAGTGTACCACAGTTGTCACAGTGTACCACAGTTGCCACAGTGTACCACAGTTGCCACAGTGTACCACAGTTGCCACAGTGTACCACAGTTGCCACAGTGTACCACAGTTGCCACAGTGTACCACAGTTGTCACAGTGTACCACAGTTGCCAGTGTACCACAGTTGCCACAGTGTACCACGGTTGCCACAGTGTACCACAGTTGTCACAGTGTACCACAGTTGTCACAGTGTACCACAGGTGCCACAGTGTACCACGGTTTCCAGTGTACCATGGTTGCCACAGTGTACCACAGTTGCCACAGTGTACCACGGTTGCCACAGTGTATAATAGTTGCCACAGTGTACCACAGTTGCTACAGTGTACCACAGTTGCCTCAGTGTACCACAGTTGCCACAGTGTACTACCGTTGCCACAGTGTACAATAGTTGCCACAGTCTACCACAGTTTCCACAGTGTACTACAGTTGCCACAGTGTACCACGGTTGCCACAGTGTTCCACAGTTGCCAGTGTTCCACAGTTGCCACAGTGTACTACCGTTGCCACAGTGTACTACCGTTGCCACAGTGTACAATAGTTGCCACAGTCTACCACAGTTTCCACAGTGTACAACAGTTGCCACAGTGTACCACGGTTGCCACAGTGTTCCACAGTTGCCACAGTGTACCACAGTTGCCACAGTGTACCACAGTTGCCACAGTGTACCACAATTGCCACAGTATACCACAGCTTCCACAGTGTACTACCATTGCCACAGTGTACCTCAGTGGCCACAGTGTACCACAGTTGCCACAGTGTACCACAGTTGCCAAAGTGTTCCACAGTTGCCACAGTGTTCCACAGTTGCCACAGTGTACCACGGTTGCCATAGTGTACCTCAGTGGCCACAGTGTACAACGGTTGCCACAGTGTACCATAGTTGCCACAGTGTACCATAGTTGCCACAGTGTACCACAGTTGCCACAGTGTTCCACAGTTGCCACAGTGTACCACGGTTGCCACAGTGTACCTCAGTGGCCACAGTGTACCACAGTTGCCACAGTGTACCTCAGTGGCCACAGTGTACCACAGTTGCCACAGTGTACCACAGTTGCCAAAGTGTTCCACAGTTGCCACAGTGTTCCACAGTTGCCAGTGTACCACGGTTGCCACAGTGTACCACAGTTGCCACAGTGTACCACAGTTCTCAAAGTGGCCACAGTGTACCACAATTGCCACAGTGTACCACAGTTGCCAAAGTGTTCCACAGTTTCCACAGAGTACCTCAGTGGCCACAATTGCCACATGAACCACAGTTGCCACAGTGTTCCACAGTTGTCACAGTGTACTACAGTTGTCACAGTGTACCACAGTTGTCACAGTGTACCACAGTTGCCACAGTGTACCACAGTTGCTACAGTGTTCCACAGTTGCCACAGTGTTCCACAGTTGCCACAGTGTATCTCATTGGCCACAATGTACCACAGTTCTCACAGTGGCCACAGTGTACCACAGTTGCTACAGTTTTCCACAGTTGCTACAGTGTACCACAGTTGCTACAGTGTACCACAGTTGCTACAGTGTACCACAGTTGCTACAGTGTTCCACAGTTGCTACAGTGTACCTCAGTGGCCACAGTGTACCACAGTTCTCACAGTGGCCACAGTGTACCACAGTTGCCACAGTGTACCACAGTTGTCACAGTGTACCACAGTTGCCACAGTGTACCACAGTTGCCACAGTGTACCACAGTTGCCACAGTGTACCACAGTTGTCACAGTGTACCACAGTTGTCACAGTGTACCACAGTTGCCACAGTGTACCACAGTTGTCACAGTGGCCACAGTGTACCACAGTTGTCACAGTGTACCACAGTTGTCACAGTGTACCACAGTTGCCAGTGTACCACAGTTGTCACCGTTGCCACAGTTATCACAGTGTACCACAGTGTACCACAGTGGCCACAGTGTACCACAGTTGTCACAGTGTACCACAGTTGTCACAGTGTACCACAGTTGTCACAGTGTACCACAGTTGCCACAGTGTACCATGGTTGCCACAGTGTACCACGGTTGCCACAGTGTACCACAGTTGTCACAGTGTACCACAGTTGTCACAGTGTACCATAGTTGCCACAGTGTTCCACAGTTGCCACAGTCTACCACAGTTTCCACAGTGTACTACAGTTGCCACAGTGTACCACGGTTGCCACAGTGTTCCACAGTTGCCACAGTGTACCACAGTTGCCACAGTGTACCACAATTGCCACAGTATACCACAGTTTCCACAGTTTACTACCATTGCCACAGTGTACCACGGTTGCCACAGTGTACCTCAGTGGCCACAGTGTACCACAGTTGCCACAGTGTACCACAGTTGCCAAAGTGTTCCACAGTTGCCACAGTGTTCCACGGTTGCTACAGTGTACCACGGTTGCCACAGTGTACCATAGTTGCCACAGTGTACCATAGTTGCCAGGGTACCACAGTTGCCACAGTGTTCCACAGTTGCCACAGTATACCACGGTGGCCACAGTGTACCTCAGTGGCCAGTGTACCACAGTTGCCACAGTGTACTACAGTTGCTAAAGTGTTCCACAGTTGCCACAGTGTTCCACAGTTGCCACAGTGTACCACGGTTGCCACAGTGTACCTCAGTGGCCACAGTGTACCACAGTTGCCACAGTGTACCACAGTTCTCACAGTGGCCACAGAGTACCACAATTGCCACAGTGTACCACAGTTGCCAAAGTGTTCCACAGTTGCCACAGAGTACCTCAGTGGCCACAAATGCCACATGAACCACAGTTGCCACAGTGTACCACAGTTGTCACAGTGTACCACAGTTGCCACAGTGTACCACAGTTGCAACAGTGTACCACAGTGTACCACAGTTGTCACAGTGTACCACAGTTGTCACAGTGTACCACAGTTGCCACAGTGTACCACAGTTGTCACAGTTGCCACCGTGTACCACAGTGTACCACAGTTGTCACAGTTGCCACAGTGTACCACAGTTGTCACGGTGGCCAGTGTACCACAGTTGTCACAGTGTACCACAGTTGTCAGTGTAACACAGTTGCCACAGTGTACCACAGTTGTCACAGTGTACCACAGTTGTCAAAGTGGCCACAATGTACCACAGTTGCCACAGTGTACCACAGTTGCCACAGTGTACCACAGTTGTCACAGTGTACCACAGTTGTCACAGTGTACCACAGTGTACCACAGTTGTCACAGTGTACCACAGTGTACCACAGTTGTCACAGTGTACCACAGTGTACCACAGTTGTCACAGTGTACCACAGTTGTCACAGTGTACCACAGTTGCCACAGTGTACCACAGTGTACCACAGTTGTCACAGTTGCCACAGTGTACCACAGTTGTCACGGTGGCCAGTGTACCACAGTTGTCACAGTGTACCACAGTTGTCAGTGTAACACAGTTGCCACAGTGTACCACAGTTGTCACAGTGTACCACAGTTGTCAAAGTGGCCACAGTGTACCACAGTTGCCACAGTGTACCACGGTTGCCACAGTGTACCACAGTTGTCACAGTGTACCACAGTTGCCACAGTGTACCACAGTTGCCACAGTGTACCACAGTTGCCACAGTGTACCACAGTTTCCACAGTGTACTACAGTTGCCACAGTGTACCACGGTTGCCACAGTGTTCCACAGTTGCCACAGTGTACCACAGTTGCCACAGTGTACCACAATTGCCACAGTATACCACAGTTTCCACAGTTTACTACCATTGCCACAGTGTACCACGGTTGCCACAGTGTACCTCAGTGGCCACAGTGTACCACAGTTGCCACAGTGTACCACAGTTGCCAAAGTGTTCCACAGTTGCCACAGTGTTCCACGGTTGCTACAGTGTACCACGGTTGCCACAGTGTACCATAGTTGCCACAGTGTACCATAGTTGCCAGTGTACCACAGTTGCCACAGTGTTCCACAGTTGCCACAGTATACCACGGTTGCCACAGTGTACCTCAGTGGCCAGTGTACCACAGTTGCCACAGTGTACTACAGTTGCTAAAGTGTTCCACAGTTGCCACAGTGTTCCACAGTTGCCACAGTGTACCACGGTTGCCACAGTGTACCTCAGTGGCCACAGTGTACCACAGTTGCCACAGTGTACCACAGTTCTCACAGTGGCCACAGTGTACCACAATTGCCACAGTGTACCACAGTTGCCAAAGTGTTCCACAGTTGCCACAGAGTACCTCAGTGGCCACAATGGCCACATGAACCACAGTTGCCACAGTGTACCACAGTTGTCACAGTGTACCACAGTTGCCACAGTGTACCACAGTTGCCACAGTGTACCACAGTGTACCACAGTTGTCACAGTGTACCACAGTTGTCACAGTGTACCACAGTTGCCACAGTGTACCACAGTTGTCACAGTTGCCACCGTGTACCACAGTGTACCACAGTTGTCACAGTTGCCACAGTGTACCACAGTTGCACGGTGGCCAGTGTACCACAGTTGTCACAGTGTACCACAGTTGTCAGTGTAACACAGTTGCCACAGTGTACCACAGTTGTCACAGTGTACCACAGTTGTCAAAGTGGCCACAATGTTCCACAGTTGCCACAGTGTACCACAGTTGCCACAGTGTACCACAGTTGTCACAGTGTACCACAGTTGTCACAGTGTACCACAGTTGTCACAGTGTACCACAGTGTACCACAGTTGTCACAGTTGCCACAGTGTACCACAGTTGTCACAGTTGCCACAGTGTACCACAGTTGTCACAGTGTACCACAGTGTACCACAGTTGTCACAGTGACCACAGTGTACCACAGTTGCCACAGTGTACCACAGTTGTCACAGTGTACCACAGTTGCCACAGTGTACCACAGTTGTCACAATGGCCACAGTGTACCACAGTTGCCACAGTGTACCACAGTTGTCACAATGGCCACAGTGTACCACAGTTGTCACAATGGCCACAGTGTACCACAGTTGTCACATTGTACCACAGTTGTCACAGTGTACCACAGTTGCCACAGTGTACCACAGTTGTCACAGTGGCCACAGTGTACCACAGTTGTCACAGTGTACCACAGTTGTCACAGTGTACCACAGTTGTCACAGTGTACCACAGTTGCCACAGTGTACCACAGTTGCCACAGTGTACCACAGTTGCCACAGTGTACCACAGTTGCCACAGTGTACCACAGTTGTCACAGTGTACCACAGTTGTCAGTGTACCACAGTTGTCACAGTGTACCACAGTTGCCAGTGTACCACAGTTGCCACAGTGTACCACGTTGCCACAGTGAACCACATTTGTCGCAGTTGCTAGTGTACCACAGTTGTCACAGTGTACCACAGTTGTCAGTGTACCACGGTTGCCAGTGTACCACAGTTGCCACAGTGTACCACAGTTGCCACAGTGTACCATAGTTGCCACAGTGTGCCAAAGTTGCCAGTTGCCAAAGTGTACCACAGTTGCCACAGTGTACCACGGTTTCCACAGTGTACCACGGTTGCCACAGTGTACCACAGTTGCCACAGTGTACCACGGTTGCCACAGTGTACAATAGTTGCCACAGTGTACCACAGTTGCCACAGTGTACCACAGTTGCCACAGTGTACCACAGTTGCCACAGTGTACTACCGTTGCCACAGTGTACAATAGTTGCCACAGTGTACCACAGTTTCCACAGTGTACCACAGTTGCCACAGTGTACCACAGTTGCCACAGTGTACCACAGTTGCCAAAGTGTTCCACAGTTGCCACAGTGTTTCACAGTTGCTACAGTGTACCACGGTTGCCACAGTGTACCACAGTTGCCACAGTGTACCTCAGTGGCCACAGTGTACCACGGTTGCCACAGTGTACCACAGTTGCCACAGTGTACCTCAGTGGCCACAGTGTACCACAGTTGCCACAGTGTACCACAGTTGCCAAAGTGTTCCACAGTTGCCAGTGTTTCACAGTTGCTACAGTGTACCACAGTTGCCACAGTGTACCACAGTTGCCACAGTGTACCACAGTTGCCACAGTGTACCTCAGTGGCCACAGTGTACCACGGTTGCCACAGTGTACCATAGTTGCCACAGTGTACCATAGTTGCCACAGTGTACCACAGTTGCCACAGCGTTCCACAGTTGCCACAGTGTACCACGGTTGCCACAGTGTACCACAGTTGCCACAGTGTACCTCAGTGGCCACAGTGTACCACAGTTGCCACAATGTACCACAGTTCTCACAGTTGCCACAGTGTACCAGTGTACCACAATTGCCACAGTGTACCACAGTTGCCAAAGTGTTCCACAGTTGCCACAAAGTACCTCAGTGGCCACAATTGCCACATGAACCACAGTTGCCAGTGTACCACAGTTGTCACAGTGTACCACAGTTGTCACAGTGTACCACAGTTGCCACAGTGTACCACAGTTGCCACAGTGTACCACAGTTGTCACAGTGTACCACAGTTGTCACAGTGTACCACAGTTGCTAGTGTACCACAGTTGTCACAGTTGCCACCGTGTACCACAGTGTACCAAAGTTGTCACAGTTGCCACAGTGTACCACAGTTGTCACGGTGGCCACAGTGTACCACAGTTGTCACAGTGTACCACAGTTGTCACAGTGTACCACAGTTGCCACAGTGTACCACAGTTGCCACAGTGTACCACAGTTGTCACAGTGTACCACAGTTGTCCACCGTGTACCACAGTTGCCACAGTGTACCACAGTTGTCACAGTGTACCACAGTTGTCACAGTTGCCAGTGTACCACAGTTGCCACAGTGTACCACAGTTGTCACAGTTGCCACCGTGTACCACAGTGTACCAAAGTTGTCACAGTGGCCACAATGTACCACGGTTGCCACAGTGTACCACAGTTGCCACAGTGTACCACAGTTGTCACAGTGTACCACAGTTGTCACAGTGTACCACAGTGTACCACAGTTGCCAGTGTACCACAGTTGTCACAGTTGCCACAGTGTACCACAGTTGTCACGGTGGCCACAGTGTACCACAGTTGCCACAGTGTACCACAGTTGTCACAGTGTACCACAGTTGTCACAGTGTACCACAGTTGTCACAATGTACCACAGTTGTCACAGTGTTCCACAGTTGTCACAGTGTACCACAGTTGTCACAGTGTACCACAGTTGCCACAGTGTACCACAGTTGTCACAGTGTACCACAGTTGTCACGGTGGCCACATTGTACCACAGTTGTCACAGTGTACCACAGTTGCCACAGTGTACCACAGTTGTCACAGTGTACCACAGTTGTCACAGTGTACCACAGTTGTCACAATGTACCACAGTTGTCACAGTGTTCCACAGTTGTCACAGTGTACCACAGTTGTCACAGTGTACCACAGTTGCCACAGTGTACCACAGTTGTCACAGTGTACCACAGTTGTCACAGTGGCCACAATGTACCACAGTTGCCACAGTGTACCACAGTTGCCACAGTGTACCACAGTTGTCACAGTGTACCACAGTTGTCACAGTGGCCACAATGTACCACAGTTGCCACAATGTACCACAGTTGGCACAGTGTACCACAGTTGTCACAGTGTACAACAGTTGCCACAGTGTACCACAGTTGCCACAGTGTACCACAGTTGTCACGGTGGCCACAATGTACCACAGTTGTCACAGTGTACCACAGTTGCCACAGTGTACCACGGTTGCCACATGTACCAGTTGCCACAGTGTACCACAGTTGCCACAGTGTACCACAGTTGCCACAGTGTACCACAGTTGCCAGTGTACCACGGTTGCCACATTGTACCACGGTTGCCAGTGTACCACAGTTGCCACAGTGTACCACAGTTGCCACAGTGTACCCATTGCCACAGTGTACCACAGTTGCCAGTGTACCACGGTTGCCACAGCGTACCATAGTTGCCACAGTGTGTCACGGTTGCCACAGTGTACCGCAGTTGCCACAGTGTACCACAATTACCGCAGTGTACCACGGTTGCCACAGTGTACCACGGTTGCCAGTGTACCATAGTTGCCAGTCTACCACAGTTGCCACAGTGTACCACGGTTGCCACAGTGTACCACGGTTGCCACAGTACCACAGTGTACCACAGTTGCCACAGTGTACCACAGTTGCCACAGTGTACCACAGTTGCCATAGTGTACCACAGTGCCACAGTGTACCACAGTTGCCACAGTGTACCAGTGTACCACAGTTGCCACATCAAAACTTCCTTTAACCGCAAACTAAGACAGCTCTCTAGTCTTTGTCCTCCTGACTTTGATCTCATTAAACGTTTCCGTGTCATCTGCCCTTCTCTTCCTTATTTCTATGGTCTTCCTAAGACTCATAAACCTGGTGTTCCTCTTCGTCCTATCATTTCTTCACGGGACTCTGTCAGCTATCCTCTTGCCTCCTGGCTCGCTAAAACCCTGACACCTTACCTTGGCACTTTTTCCCCTGCCCACCTTCGTCACTCTCAGGACTTCATAGAAAGACTGCGCCTGCACCCCTCTTGTAAGATGCTTAGTCTTGATGTCGACTCTCTGTTTACTAATGTTCCGCTCGATGACGTTCTCTCTTTCCTTAGACGGAAGGCGTCAGAGGGCCTTCTTCCTCTCCCTCTTCCTACTGACGTTTTCCTCGATCTCATTAGACTCTGTGTTGACTCTAACTCTTTCTCTTTCAACGGTAAATATTACACTCAAACTTCGGGTTGCTATGGGTTCCCTCTCTCCCCTGTTCTTGCTAATTTCTACATGGAATACTTCGAATCTGTTCTTCTTCCTTCTATTGATACTCGTCCCCTCTTTGGCTTCGCTATGTTGATGACATTTTTGCTTTATGGCCTCATGACCTTAGTCTTTTCCAGCCTTTCCTCNTCCACAGTTGCCACAGTGTACCACCAGTGTCACAGGGTTCCACAGTGCCACAGTGTACCACAGTTGACCACAGTGTTCCACAGTTGACCACAGTGATAGCCACAGTTGCCACATGTACCACAGTTGCCACAATGTTCCACAGTTGCCACAGTGTACCACAGTGCACAGTGTACCACAGTTGCCACATGTACCACAGTTGCCACAGTGTTCCACAGTTGCCAAAGTGTTCCACAGTTGCCACAGAGTACCTCAGTGGCCACCCACAGTTGCCACAGTGTACCACAGTTGCCACAGTGTTCCACAGTTGCCACAGAGTACCTCAGTGGCCACCCACAGTGTACCACAGTTACCACAGAGTACCTCAGTGGCCAGCCACAGTGTACCAAAGTGCCACCCACAGTGTACCACAGTTGCCACCCACAGTGTACCACAGTTGCCACAGTGTACCACAGTTGCCACAGTGTTCCACAGTTGCCAAAGTGTTCCACAGTTGCCACAGTGTACCTCAGTTGCCAGTGTACCACAGTTGTCACAGTGTACCACAGTTGTCACAGTGTACCACAGTTGCCACAGTGTGCCACAGTTGCCACAGTGTTACACAGAGTACCTCAGTGGCCACAGTTGCCACAGTGTTCCACAGTTAACAAAGTGTACACAGTTGCCACAGTGTTCCACAGTTGTCACAGTGTACCCAGTTGCCACAGTGTACCACAGTTGCCACAGTGTTCCACAGTTGCCAGTGTTCCACAGTTGCCACAGTGTCCACAGTTGCACAGTTGCCACAGTGTACCACAGTTGCCACAGTGTTCCACAGTTGCCACAGTGTTCCACAGTGCCACAGTGTTCCACAGTTGCCACAGTGTACCTCAGTGGCCACAATGTACCACAGTTCTCACAGTGGCCACAGTGTACCACAGTTGCTACAGTGTTCCACAGTTGCCACAGTGTTCCACAGTTGCCACAGTGTACCTCAGTGGCCACAATGTACCACAGTTCTCACAATGGCCACAGTGTACCACAGTTGCTACAGTGTTCCACAGTTGCCACAGTGTTCCACAGTTGCCACAGTGTACCTCAGTGACCACAATGTACCACAGTTCTCACAGTGGCCACAGTGTACCACAGTTGCTACAGTGTACCACAGTTGCTACAGTGTACCACAGTGCTACAGTGTACCACAGTTGCTACAGTTTTCCACAGTGCTACAGTGTACCACAGTTGCTACAGTGTACCACAGTTGCTACAGTGTACCACAGTTCACACAGTGTACCTCAGTGGCCACAGTGTACCACAGTTCTCACAGTGGCCACAGTGTACCACAGTTGCCACAGTGCCACACAGTTGTCACATTGTACCACAGTTGCCACAGTGTACCACAGTTTCACAGTGTACCACAGTTGCCACAGTGTACCACAGTTGCCACAGTGTACCACAGTTGTCACAGTGTACCACAGTTGTCACAGTGTACCACAGTTGCCACAGTGTACCACAGTTGTCACAGTGGCCACAGTGTACCACAGTTGTCACAGTGTCCACAGTTGTCACAGTGTACCACAGTTGCCAGTGTACCACAGTTGTCACCGTTGCCACAGTTGTCAGTGTACCACAGTTGCCACAGTGTACCACAGTGGCCACAGTGTACCACAGTGCCACAGTGTACCACAGTGGCCACAGTGTTACCACACTTGTCACAGTGTACCACAGTGTCACAGTGTACCACAGTTGTCACAGTGTACCACAGTTGCCACAGTGTACCACAGTTCCCACAGTGTACCACGGTTGCCACAGTGTACCACGGTTGCCACAGTGTACCACAGTTGTCACAGTGTACCACAGTTGTCACAGTGTTCCACAGTTGCCAGTGTACCACGGTTGCCACAGTGTACCACAGTTGCCACAGTGTACCACAGTTGTCACAGTGTACCACAGTTGTCACAGTGTACCACAGGTGCCACAGTGTACCACGGTTCCACAGTGTACCATGGTTGCCACAGTGTACCACAGTTGCCACAGTGTACCACGGTTGCCACAGTGTATAATAGTTGCCACAGTGTACCACAGTTGCTACAGTGTACCGCAGTTGCCTCAGTGTACCACAGTTGCCACAGTGTACTACCGTTGCCACAGTGTACAATAGTTGCCACAGTCTACCACAGTTTCCACAGTGTACTACAGTTGCCACAGTGTACCACGTTGCCACAGTGTTCCACAGTTGCCAGTGTTCCACAGTTGCCACAGTGTACTACCGTTGCCACAGTGTACTACCGTTGCCACAGTGTACATAGTTCCACAGTCTACCACAGTTTCCACAGTGTACTACAGTTGCCACAGTGTACCACGGTTGCCACAGTGTTCCACAGTTGCCACAGTGTACCACAGTTGCCACAGTGTACCACAATTGCCACAGTAAACCACAGCCTCCACAGTGTACTACCATTGCCACAGTGTACAACGGTTGCCACAGTGTACCTCAGTGGCCACAGTGTACCACAGTTGCCACAGTGTACCACAGTTGCCAAAGTGTTCCACAGTTGCCACAGTGTTCCACAGTTGCCACAGTGTACCACGGTTGCCACAGTGTACCTCAGTGGCCACAGTGTACCACGGTTGCCACAGTGTACCATAGTTGCCACAGTGTACCATAGTTGCCACAGTGTACCACAGTTGCCACAGTGTTCCACAGTTGCCACAGTGTACACGGTTGCCACAGTGTACCTCAGTGTACCACAGTTGCCACAGTGTACCTCAGTAGCCACAGTGTACCACAGTTGCCACAGTGTACCACAGTTGCCAAAGTGTTCCACAGTTGCCACAGTGTTCCACAGTTGCCACAGTGTACCATGGTTGCCACAGTGTACCACAGTTGCCACAGTGTACCACAGTTCTCACAGTGGCCACAGTGTACCACAATTGCCACAGTGTACCACAGTTGCCAAAGTGTTCCACAGTTGCCACAGAGTACCTCAGTGGCCACAATTGCCAAATGAACCACAATTGCCACAGTGTTCCACAGTTGTCACAGTGTACCACAGTTGTCACAGTGTACCACAGTTGTCACAGTGTACCACAGTTGCCACAGTGTACCACAGTTGCTACAGTGTTCCACAGTTGCCACAGTGTTCCACAGTTGCCACAGTGTACCTCAGTGGCCACAATGTACCACAGTTCTCACAGTGGCCACAGTGTACCACAGTTGCTACAGTGTACCACAGTTGCTACAGTGTACCACAGTTGCTACAGTGTACCACAGTTGCTACAGTGTACCACAGTTGCTACAGTTTTCCACAGTTGCTACAGTGTACCACAGTTGCCACAGTGTACCACAGTTGCTACAGTGTACCACAGTTGCCACAGTGTTCCACAGTTGCTACAGTGTACCACAGTTGCCACAGTGTACCTCAGTGGCCACAGTGTACCACAGTTCTCACAGTGACCACAGTGTACCACAGTTGCCACAGTGTACCACAGTTCTCACAGTGTACCACAGTTGCCACAGTGTACCACAGTTGTCACAGTGTACCACAGTTGCCACAGTGTACCACAGTTGCCACAGTGTACCACAGTTGTCACAGTGTACCACAGTTGTCACAGTGTACCACAGTTGCCACAGTGTACCACAGTTGTCACAGTGTACCACAGTTGTCACAGTGTACACAGTTGCCACAGTGTACCACAGTTGTCACAGTGGCCACAGTGTACCACAGTTGTCACAGTGTACCACAGTTGTCACAGTGTACCACAGTTGCCAGTGTACCACAGTTGTCACGTTGCCACAGTTGTCACAGTGTACCACAGTTGCCACAGTGTACCACAGTTGCCACAGTGTACCACAGTGCCACAGTGTACCACAGTTGTCACAGTGTACCACAGTTGTCACAGTGTACCACAGTTGCCACAGTGTACCACGGTTGCCACAGTGTACCACGGTTGCCACAGTGTACCACAGTTGTCACAGTGTACCACAGTTGTCAGTGTACCACAGTTGCCAGTGTACCACGGTTGCCACAGTGTACCACGGTTGCCACAGTGTACCACAGTTGTCACAGTGTACCACAGTTGTCACAGTGTACCACAGGTGCCACAGTGTACCACGGTTTCCAGTGTACCATGGTTGCCACAGTGTACCACAGTTGCCACAGTGTACCACGGTTGCCACAGTGTATAATAGTTGCCACAGTGTACCACAGTTGCTACAGTGTACCACAGTTGCCTCAGTGTACCACAGTTGCCACAGTGTACTACCGTTGCCACAGTGTACAATAGTTGCCACAGTCTACCACAGTTTCCACAGTGTACTACAGTTGCCACAGTGTACCACGGTTGCCACAGTGTTCCACAGTTGCCAGTGTTCCACAGTTGCCACAGTGTACTACCGTTGCCACAGTGTACTACCGTTGCCACAGTGTACAATAGTTGCCACAGTCTACCACAGTTTCCACAGTGTACAACAGTTGCCACAGTGTACCACGGTTGCCACTGTTCCACAGTTGCCACAGTGTACCACAGTTGCCACAGTGTACCACAATTGCCACAGTATACCACAGCTTCCACAGTGTACTACCATTGCCACAGTGTACAACGGTTGCCACAGTGTACCTCAGTGGCCACAGTGTACCACAGTTGCCACAGTGTACCACAGTTGCCAAAGTGTTCCACAGTTGCCACAGTGTTCCACAGTTGCCACAGTGTACCACGGTTGCCACAGTGTACCTCAGTGGCCACAGTGTACAACGGTTGCCACAGTGTACCATAGTTGCACAGTGTACCATAGTTGCCACAGTGTACCACAGTTGCCACAGTGTTCCACAGTTGCCAGTGTACCACGGTTGCCACAGTGTACCTCAGTGGCCACAGTGTACCACAGTTGCCACAGTGTACCTCAGTGGCCACAGTGTACCACAGTTGCCACAGTGTACCACAGTTGCCAAAGTGTTCCACAGTTGCCACAGTGTCCACAGTTGCCACAGTGTACCACGGTTGCCACAGTGTACCACAGTTGCCACAGTGTACCACAGTTCTCACAGTGGCCACAGTGTACCACAATTGCCACAGTGTACCACAGTTGCCAAAGTGTTCCACAGTTGCCACAGAGTACCTCAGTGGCCACAATTGCCACATGAACCACAGTTGCCACAGTGTTCCACAGTTGTCACAGTGTACCACAGTTGTCACAGTGTACCACAGTTGTCACAGTGTACCACAGTTGCCACAGTGTACCACAGTTGCTACAGTGTTCCACAGTTGCCACAGTGTTCCACAGTTGCCACAGTGTACCTCAGTGGCCACAATGTACCACAGTTCTCACAGTGCCACAGTGTACCACAGTTGCTACAGTTTTCCACAGTTGCTACAGTGTACCACAGTTGCTACAGTGTACCACAGTTGCTACAGTGTACCACAGTTGCTACAGTGTTCCACAGTTGCTACAGTGTACCTCAGTGGCCACAGTGTACCACAGTTCTCACAGTGGCCACAGTGTACCACAGTTGCCACAGTGTACCACAGTTGTCACAGTGTACCACAGTTGCCACAGTGTACCACAGTTGCCACAGTGTACCACAGTTGCCACAGTTACCACAGTTGTCACAGTGTACCACAGTTGTCACAGTGTACCACAGTTGCCACAGTGTACCACAGTTGTCACAGTGGCCACAGTGTACCACAGTTGTCACAGTGTACCACAGTTGTCACAGTGTACCACAGTTGCCAGTGTACCACAGTTGTCACAGTTGCCACAGTTATCACAGTGTACCACAGTGTACCACAGTTGCCACAGTGTACCACAGTGGCCACAGTGTACCACAGTTTCCACAGTTACCACAGTTGCCACAGTGTACCACAGTTGCCACAGTGTACCACGGTTGCCACAGTGTACACAGTTGCCACAGTGTACCACAGTTGCCACAGTGTACCACAGTTGCCACAGTGTACCACAGTTGCCACAGTGTACCACCGTTGCCACAGTGTACCACAGTTGCCACAGTCTACCACAGTTTCCACAGTGTACTACAGTTGCCACAGTGTACCACGGTTGCCACAGTGTTCCACAGTTGCCACAGTGTACCACAGTTGCCACAGTGTACCACAATTGCCACAGTATACCACAGTTCCACAGTGTACTACCATTGCCACAGTGTACCACGGTTGCCACAGTGTACCTCAGTGGCCACAGTGTACCACAGTTGCCACAGTGTACCACAGTTGCCAAAGTGTTCCACAGTTGCCACAGTGTTTCACAGTTGCTACAGTGTACCACGGTTGCCACAGTGTACCACAGTTGCCACAGTGTACCTCAGTGGCCACAGTGTACCACGGTTGCCACAGTGTACCACAGTTGCCACAGTGTACCTCAGTGGCCACAGTGTACCACAGTTGCCACAGTGTACCACAGTTGCCAAAGTGTTCCACAGTTGCCAGTGTTTCACAGTTGCTACAGTGTACCACAGTTGCCAGTGTACCACAGTTGCCACAGTGTACCTCAGCGGCCACAGTGTACCACGGTTGCCACAGTGTACCATAGTTGCCACAGTGTACCATAGTTGCCACAGTGTACCACAGTTGCCACAGTGTTCCACAGTTGCCACAGTGTACCACGGTTGCCACAGTGTACCACAGTTGCTACAGTGTACCTCAGTGGCCACAGTGTACCACAGTTGCCACAGTGTACCACAGTTCTCACAGTTGCCACAGTGTACCACAGTGGCCACAGTGTACCACAATTGCCACAGTGTACCACAGTTGCCAAAGTGTTCCACAGTTGCCACAAAGTACCTCAGTGGCCACGATTGCCACATGAACCACAGTTGCCAGTGTACCACAGTTGTCACAGTGTACCACAGTTGTCACAGTGTACCACAGTTGTCACAGTGTACCACAGTTGCCACAGTGTACCACAGTTGCCACAGTGTACCACAGTTGTCACAGTGTACCACAGTTGTCACAGTGTACCACAGTTGCTAGTGTACCACAGTTGTCACAGTTGCCACCGTGTACCACAGTGTACCAAAGTTGTCACAGTTGCCACAGTGTACCACAGTTGTCACGGTGGCCACAGTGTACCACAGTTGTCACAGTGTACCACAGTTGTCACAGTGCACCACAGTTGTCACAGTGTACCACAGTTGCCACAGTGTACCACAGTTGCCACAGTGTACCACAGTTGTCACAGTGTACCACAGTTGTCACAGTTGCCACCGTGTACCACAGTTGCCACAGTGTACCACAGTTGTCACAGTGTACCACAGTTGTCACAGTTGCCACAGTGTACCACAGTTGCCACAGTGTACCACAGTTGTCACAGTTGCCACCGTGTACCACAGTGTACCAAAGTTGTCACAGTGGCCACAATGTACCACGGTTGCCACAGTGTACCACAGTTGCCACAGTGTACCACAGTTGTCACAGTGTACCACAGTTGTCACAGTGTACCACAGTGTACCACAGTTGCCAGTGTACCACAGTTGTCACAGTTGCCACAGTGTACCACAGTTGTCACGGTGGCCACAGTGTACCACAGTTGCCACAGTGTACCACAGTTGCCACAGTGTACCACAGTTGTCACAGTGTACCACAGTTGTCACAGTGTACCACAGTTGTCACAATGTACCACAGTTGTCACAGTGTTCCACAGTTGTCACAGTGTACCACAGTTGTCACAGTGTACCACAGTTGCCACAGTGTACCACAGTTGTCACAGTGTACCACAGTTGTCACGGTGGCCACATTGTACCACAGTTGTCACAGTGTACCACAGTTGCCACAGTGTACCACAGTTGTCACAGTGTACCACAGTTGTCACAGTGTACCACAGTTGTCACAATGTACCACAGTTGTCACAGTGTTCCACAGTTGTCACAGTGTACCACAGTTGTCACAGTGTACCACAGTTGCCACAGTGTACCACAGTTGTCACAGTGTACCACAGTTGTCACAGTGGCCACAATGTACCACAGTTGCCACAGTGTACCACAGTTGCCACAGTGTACCACAGTTGTCACAGTGTACCACAGTTGTCACAGTGGCCACAATGTACCACAGTTGCCACAATGTACCACAGTTGGCACAGTGTACCACAGTTGTCACAGTGTACAACAGTTGCCACAGTGTACCACAGTTGCCACAGTGTACCACAGTTGTCACGGTGGCCACAATGTACCACAGTTGTCACAGTGTACCACAGGTGCCACAGTGTACCACGGTTGCCACAGTGTACCACAGTTGCCACAGTGTACCACAGTTGCCACAGTGTACCACAGTTGCCAGTGTACCACGGTTGCCACATTGTACCACGGTTGCCAGTGTACCACAGTTGCCACAGTGTACCACAGTTGCCACAGTGTACCACAGTTGCCAGTGTACCACGGTTGCCACAGCGTACCATAGTTGCCACAGTGTGTCACGGTTGCCACAGTGTACCGCAGTTGCCACAGTGTACCACAATTACCGCAGTGTACCACGGTTGCCACAGTGTACCACGGTTGCCAGTGTACCATAGTTGCCACAGTCTACCACAGTTGCCACAGTGTACCACGGTTGCCACAGTGTACCACGGTTGCCACAGTTTACCACAGTAGCCACAGTGTACTACAGTTGCCACAGTGTACCACAGTTGCCATAGTGTACCACAGTAGCCACAGTGTACCACAGTTGCCACAGTGTACCAGTGTACCACAGTTGCCACATCAAAACTTCCTTTAACCGCAAACTAAGACAGCTCTCTAGTCTTTGTCCTCCTGACTTTGATCTCATTAAACGTTTCCGTGTCATCTGCCCTTCTCTTCCTTATTTCTATGGTCTTCCTAAGACTCATAAACCTGGTGTTCCTCTTCGTCCTATCATTTCTTCACGGGACTCTGTCAGCTATCCTCTTGCCTCCTGGCTCGCTAAAACCCTGACACCTTACCTTGGCACTTTTTCCCCTGCCCACCTTCGTCACTCTCAGGACTTCATAGAAAGACTGCGCCTGCAACCCTCTTGTAAGATGCTTAGTCTTGATGTCGACTCTCTGTTTACTAATGTTCCGCTCGATGACGTTCTCTCTTTCCTTAGACGGAAGGCGTCAGAGGGCCTTCTTCCTCTCCCTCTTCCTACTGACGTTTTCCTCGATCTCATTAGACTCTGTGTTGACTCTAACTCTTTCTCTTTCAACGGTAAATATTACACTCAAACTTTCGGGGTTGCTATGGGTTCCCCTCTCTCCCCTGTTCTTGCTAATTTCTACATGGAATACTTCGAATCTGTTCTTCTTCCTTCTATTGATACTCGTCCCTCTCTTTGGCTTCGCTATGTTGATGACATTTTTGCTTTATGGCCTCATGACCTTAGTCTTTTCCAGCCTTTCCTCTCCTCTCTTAACAATCTGGCTCCTTCTATCCATTTCAAAGTTGAGTGGGAATCTAATTCCCTCCTTCCTTTTCTTGACGTTCACGTTCACAGCTCTGTATCCGGGTTCTCTTTCTCTGTCTACCGTAAACCCTTGCATAGTGGCATGTACATTCACTTCTTTTCCTACCATCCTCCTTCTGTTAAGAAAAGTGTCCTCGTCTCTCTCTTCCTCCGCGCTCTATGCCTCAGCGACCCTCAGTTTCTTGATTCTGAAATTGCCTTTATCTACAAATCATTCTCTCGCCTTGGTTACCCTTTGCATTTCATCAACTGTGCCTACTCTCAAGCTAAACGCAATTTCTTTCATCCTAAACCTGCTTCCAACACTAGTAGCACTGTACTATGCCTTCCCTTCATATCGGAACTCAAAACTTTACCAATACCTTTCGTCCTCTTGACATAAAGCTCGCCTTTCGACAAAACTAACACACGTAGTCAGCACTATGTTCACTCTCCTGTCTTCTAATGCTGCTGGTGTGTCTACTCTATTTCCTTTTTTGTTCTTGTCCTCTCAATACTTTGGCGAAACTGGCCGTACACTGAATGACAGACTTAAGAACACAAGAGAAGTGTTAAGTCTGCAGACACTAACAATGCTCTCTTCTGTCATGTGAAGGATTCCAATCATCCTATTGATTGGTCTTTCTCCAAAATAAATTTCCTGCCTCTACTCTACACAGACGCCGTCTTGTGGAATCGGCTCTAATACACAATGTACCCAACATGAAATTGAGTCCTGGCTTTGTTGCTGTGAAACTCTTCCCTTTCACAGTATATACTCAAATGATCTAATCTTCGAACAAACGTGACCTAACATAAGCTTGCCCTTCCATGTATCTTTCTCTCTTTCCTTGTCTTTCTCTCTTCTCTCTTTTCTGTTCTTTGTTTCTTTACGTTCCCATACTATCCTCTTCTTATTCCTATTACTATCTCCTTCTCATTCAGTGCTT
>WNGS01161974.1:18491-55844 GCA_020271785.1 Procambarus virginalis
GTAAGATATGGTAAGGTAAGGTAAGGTAAGATATGGTAAGGTATGGTAAGGGTATGGCAAGGTAGGTATGGTAGGTAAGGTAAGGTAAGGTAAGGTTAGGTAAGGTAAGGTATGGTAAGGTATGGTAAGGTAAGGTAAGTTAAGGTATGATAAGGTAAGGTAAGGTAAGGTAAGGTAAGTTAAGGTATGATAAGGTAAGGTAAGGTAAGGTATGGTATGGTAAGGTAAGGTATGGTAAGGTAAGGTAAGTTAAGGTATGGTAAGGTAAGGTAAGGTAAGGTAAGGTAAGTTAAGGTATGATAAGGTAAGGTAAGGTAAGGTATTGTAAAGTAAGGTATGGTAAGGTAAGGTAAGGTATTGTAAGGTAAGGTATTGTAAGGTAAGGTATGGTAAGGTAAGGTAAGGTAAGGTATTATAAGGTAAGGTATGGTAAGGTAAGGTAAGGTAAGGTAAGGTAAGGTAAGGTATTGTAAGGTAAGGTATGGTAAGGTAAGGTATGGTAAGGTAAGGTAAGGTAAGGTAAGGTATTGTAAGGTAAGGGTTAGTAAGGTAAGGTAAGGTAAGGTATTGTAAGGTAAGTTATGGTAAGGTAAGGTAAGGTAAGGTAAGGTATTGTAAGATAAGGTATGGTAAGGTAAGGTAAGGTAAGGTAAGGTAAGGTAAGGTAAGGTAAGGTAAGGTAAGGTAAGGTAAGGTAAGGTATGGTAAGGTAAGGTATGGTAAGGTAGGTAAGGTAAGGTAAGGTAAGGTAAGGTAAGGTAAGGTAAGGTAAGGTAAGCAGGCGATGAGTCACAATAACGTGGCTGAAGTATGTTGACCAGACCACACACTAGAAGTTGAAGGGACGACGACGTTTCGGTCCGTCCTGGACCGAAACGTGGTCACAAGCGACTTGAGAATGGTCCAGGACGGACCGAAACGTCGTCGTCCCTTCAACTTCTAGTGTGTGGTCTGGTCATCAAGGTAAGGTAAGGAATGGTAATAACATAACATATTCATATACCATAAAGAACTGGTGAGAACAACTGTGTACACTTCACTTTGCTTAAATTTATTAGGTCTATGCTGCTAATTAAATACGTGTGTGTTCGATCCCCGATGGTCCAAGTGTTTGGGCACCGTTACTCCACTCCGTCCTCTTGCTTCTTGCAGAGTCCACGTTCGATCCCCGATGGTCCAAGTGCTTGGGCACTGTTACTCCACTCCGTCCTCATGCTTCTTGCAGAGTCCACGTTCGATCCCCGATGGTCCAAGTGCTTGGGCACCGTTACTCCACTCCGTCCTCTTGCTTCTTGCAGAGTACGCGTTCGATCCCCGATGGTCAAAGTGGTAGCTTCCGTTCCTAAATTTTGTCCTTATATATTCCTGATGATCTTAATTTCTCTTCCTAGTGCTATATAATTATACTGGCCTAGTACTTTCACCTCATAATTTCCTTACCCTACCTCGCTTCCTCACAAAAATGATTTTCCTTCCATATTTTTCTTCTCATGCCTCAAATGTCAATTGATGATGTATGATGAAGTAAATGAATGTATGACTGATGAGTTCATCATTAAGCAGGAAGCGTCGTGGTCAGACTGGGAGGTCGGACCTGGTGTTCACGTGGTCACCAGTTCGAATTCTAAAGAACTCTGACATTTCTTTTTCCGTAATTTGGCTACAAAATAATTTAGTTTTAATCCTGTACTATTTTTAATCTATTTAATCACATTTTATATGTTCAATCACGTTTAATTTTCAATAAGTATGTTTAATATTTTATCTTTTTATCACTTCATCTTTATTTGCTGAGTCATCATTTATTTATTAATCCAATCGCACTTTTCTAGATATTTAATCACATATATTTATCTGTTTAATCGCCTTTATTAATTATTCAAACGCAAATAATTTTTTCCCCCAGTTCGAACTCTCTCTTTGCATCTTTCGTTTTCCATTTGGTTAATAAATAATAGTTCATTTTTAATAATTCAATCACAATTTTCATCTTTTTAATCACATTTTCAATGTTCAATCACGTTTAATTTGTCAGTTACAGCAACTTAATTGCATCAGTTTATATTATCTATTTTTTAAAGCATCATTTACAATGCAATCACCCATTTTTAGATATTTAATCACCTATATTTCACTAGTTAATCATTTTTATTAGTGGTCCTTTCCTATTTATTAGCTGTTCAATCTAATATAATTTGTTTCTTCAGTCACGTTTTATTTATTCATTATTTTTATTATTCATCTATTTTTTCACTTGTTAGTTATATTTTCTATCACCTTTTGTTGGTTTATTCAATCACTAACTTTTATAAAATTTACATATTAGCAATAAAACATTAATATATGGCAAGAATACAACAATAAACACTTGATGGGAATATGAGTTGTGAGTGTTGCAACACGGTCCTAACGTGAGTGTTGCAACACGGTCCTAACGTGAGTGTTGCAACACGGTCCTAACATGAGTGTTGCATCACGGTCCTAACGTGAGTGTTGCATCACGGTCCTAACGTGAGTGTTGCAATCTCATTTCAGTGCTGCAAGACTCACAACACCTTTTTGAGACTTGCAACACTCAAAACACCTTATTCCTGTGTTACAACATCCATAACATGCTATTCCTTAGCGTTGCAACACTTACAACATGTATGTGTGCATTTGTTTTATATCTTTGCATTTTTGGATATGAATATGGCAAATTTTATCTAACGTCAGGTTTTCACTCACGATTCTTTCCTCTCTTGGGTCAATAAAGTTATGTAATCAAAAACATTTTAATTGCCGTAAGATATTGACAGCAATAGGATAATTACCTTCACGAATATTATAATACTACCATAATTACCTGAACTACTACAATGATATTACCATAATTACTTGTGCGCCCACAAACAACCAATGCAAACAAATTATTTGTTGATAAAATAAATACTAAGTAGCATATCTCCCAGATATACCCTAACAAATTGGAGAAAATAACTTCGAATAGTTTGCTTTGTTTAACTTTATTGAGAGCTATAATGTCTCTATAATGTTTTCTGTTCGATCCCCGAAGGTCCAAGTGATTAGGCAACGTTTTTCGCTTCCATACTTTTGTTTCTTGCAGGGTCGGCGTTTGATCCCCGATGGTCCAAATGGTTGAGCACCGTTCCTTCTCTCCGTCCTCACATCCCAGCCCATCCTAATGTCCCTTCCAAATGTTATAAATTCATACTGACCTGGCGCTTTCACCTCATCATTTCCTTATATCCTCTTTTCATAAAGATTAATTTTCCTTCCCGAATTTCTCCTTCACACGCCTGAATTGTCAGTTGAAGATGTATGGTGAAGTGGATGAATGTATGACTGCTGAGTTCTTCATTAAGCAGGAAGCGTCATGGTCAGACTGGGAGGTTGGACCTGGTGTTCATGCGGTCACTAGTTCTAAATCTTATTTATAAACTTCATCTTCCTTTTTTTCCATATATTACCCAGATAATTCTTTAGTTTGAATCTAACACTTCTTTTTTCATTTATTTAATAACATATTTTTTTTCAATTATTTATTAAAATTTTAAATATTCAATCATTTTTTATTGATAAATTCTAGCAAGTTTTATCTATTCACTTTTTATCACATAATATTTATTTGTTCAATTATTATATATTAATCCAATCACACTTTTCTAGATATTTAATCACGTATAATTTATCTGTTTAATCACCTTCATTAATTATTCAACCGCTTTTGATTTATTTATAAAATTGCGTTTTATTCGTTTAATCACTTTCTGTCCATCTGTATAAGAACTTTTTAGATATATTTATATTAATCTTTTATCGATTTATGATTCAATATTGTGTTTATTTACATTTTAGCAATGAAATATTTATATGTTGAAATTATTCAACGTTAAACACTTCATGAAAATAATAGTTTTGAGAGTTGTAACTTTGCAACACAGGAAAAACCATGATAGTGTTTCAACACACAAATATCATGTTGTCAGTGATGCAACAGAGAAATAACGTGTTGTGCGTGGTGAAACGCAGGTATAATGTGTTTTGTGTTTTGCAATACTCAGCAAATTTTGTCTGTTTTTAAATACAAAACGTTCCAGTTTTCCAACAACCACAACACATTATTCCCGTGCAGCAACACTCACCTCATTCCTTTATTGTAACACTCAAAACACTTCATTTCTGTATTGAAATATTCACGTGACGCTTTTTGTGTTGCAACACTTACAAGATATTATTCCTATGTGTTGCAACACTCACAACACGTGTATGCATTCGTCTTAAATCTGTGTATTATTGTTTTTCTTTGAATGTAGATGAAAGGAGAACATTTGACACATACATTAAAACGTATTATAAAATAATTGTCTGTCCATCTGGTGTTTCTGGCTTTCTACACTTGAGGCCAACTATAAGAAAAATCTATCTGATCTATACGTCAAATACACTGATATTGTCTTTATTTTCTCTCATTCGTTTATTACTAAAAACTCAAATCTCACAGATAGAATTTCTATCGTGTTATCATTGTATAACAATCTTGGTATGTACAAAAATTGCCTTTAGGCTTTAGTAATAGCTTTTCCTTTAAACAAGAAGAATTAATGATTAGGGTGAACACTAGGTAAACACATATAAGTGAACACGTCTAGGTAAACTCGTCTAGGTGATCAGAGTCAATTGCGCCGTAATTAAGCTGTTGTAATTCGTTTGACTGATCAGATCTGTCTGCGGGCAGAGGGATTAAGCACTCGTAACTAATTGAGGAGAATTAGTACCCACCACTTAGTGAATTCACAATGTGTTGAGGTTGTTGTTTACTCAGAGTGTCTTGTAACCTTATGTGGTACAGTAGTCTACCCTCGTTAAGGTAATCTTGTCGTAAGACCAGAAATGAACTGTCAGTATAGAGACAGTAGGCTTTATCAATACTGTTTAGCAGGCTGTTGTATTCAGTAATTAATTGGGAATTTGACTTTCAAGTTGATGTGATTATTTAATATACGAGTTATTGCTGCCATTAAAGTGTCGTTGAGACACGTGTGTGTTAACGTAGTTGTTTAAATTCAATTAGTGTAACTTTTGTTGTTGATTGTCCTGAGAGACAAATGTTACCGTAAGATTTTTATAAGGGGTTATCATTCTTTGATTAACCGCCTTGGTACTTGGTACCTCATTGAGAGCAGCGAGCGCCAGTCAAGTTTTTGTGATTATAGTATTTTTTCACCGTGAAGCCGTGACAATATTGATTGCAAGCTTGCGTCACCAGTGGGCACCACTTTGTTTAATTTATTTTTTATTTTTACATGCAAGCATGCTGATAAGTACAATAAAAGCATACAAATACAACATAGAAGAACAGAACAAAATGACAAAGCACAAACTTGCAAAAACATAAAGGAACAAAATTACTAAACACAAAGACGCCGGCAGAAAGGGCCGACCACAAAACAACAATAATTACAAACAAAATACAACAATTAATTTAAACACAGCAGAATACAATACAAATGAAACACCAGAACATAATTATTCAGAACAAGGCTACCAGCACCACAAACACCCACGGAGAGGCACCAACACAAAACGATAATAATATAATAATAATAACAATAATAATAATAATAATAACAACAAGAAAGGATATACAAGTATGCAACAAACAAAAAGAAATGCACAATGGCAAAACACGACAAAGAGCATAAGCCCAGGCCAGGTCACACCAACAGCCTGAAGGGCACTCAACACGACACAAACAAGCGCACAAACAGCACCATAAAAACATAGAACCACAAAACATAACATAAGAATATGACATCCATAACAAGACACACACACTAACCAAACCCCAGACCGCACAGGAACCGGACACACACACACACAATCCACACAAATAAACCCACAACAACAAACCGGAGCAAGCAGGAACCGGGAAACGAACCCGCCCCACCCACACACACACACTCGACCCGCACCCCACAACCATGCAAACAAATGGAAACAACCCACAACACACAATACACAAAGGAATCATGAGCGAGGAATACATTTCTCAGAGACAGGAACATACGTCTCCGAAGCCCAAAGATACTGTCGCTTATAGGCCTCCCAAATCAAATATTCCATGTCGGTAGAGGGACGATCCCCCTGCCTCCCTGGGCCCTTCATAAACTCAGGAATCTCCAGATCAGGCGGAAACGGCCACTCCTTAAGCTCACCGACGCAAGTCGCATAACGAGGCTGGAGAGCGCAAACCACGTCCTTTGAGGAAGCAGACAACACCGAAGAAGCGTACGAGGGCTGCCGAGACGACCGCGTCGCCGTACGCACAGGAGCAGGGGACGGTCGACGAGATGGTAACACCTCCCCCGAGACCACAGGAGACACTGAAGAAACGGCCGGAGACGGAAGAGGCGTCGAGACCGCTGCCGATGAAACAGGGAACAAGGAAGGGGTCACAGAACCCCCAGAGCGAGCAGCCTTTTTCAACACCACCACCAGGCCACCCCGCTCACCACGAACCTCAGCAGGGGGAACCAACCCCACGAAGAACCGGAGCCATCTGTTATGAATTATCTGCTGTTATAGGGGGTATAGAGTATTATGGAGAAGGGCCACCAGTTAGAATCAGGATGTATCAAAATTAGGGGAGATCAGATAGGCCCGGCCCCCAATAAGAATATCAGCAATATTAAGTAAGTGGCTTAAGGTCAAAACATCAGCCTAGAGGTTTGGTCACTGATCCCCTACACAGGAAGAATGGATACTCCTTTAAAACTAACTTATTTATTAACCCCTTTTAACAAACCCCCATATACATTAACAGCAATAACAATAACTACTTTACCACACTATCTTACGTTAAAAGCCTTGGTCCACATAAGCAGGATACAAGGTTTTACAATTAGGAGAAGCTAGGGTAAAGGCTACTGGTAAAGAACTCTGAAGCTTGAAGCAGCTTGGGGTAGTGAGTACCACGTGGGACCCTATCACAACACAACACTTAGGGATGCCCAAAACACTGGCTTATACTACACAATATCTACACAAATCTCCTATGCCTAGCTACACATAAAGGTACTTATCTTTGTAGGTTACAGGAACTTAAGGTAAGGGAAAAGGAGAAGGGAGAGGAGAATCGAGGCAGAGCCCCTACAGGAAGATGTTTTAACCACACAGCTCGAACAGAGAAGAACGCGAGCCTGCAGTCTGAGCTCTCGCCAGCTGAATCGCTGCCGGCTGAATACTCAGCTAATCGTATAGCAGCCCTTAATCCAAGTTTACTCAGACCTACTTTAATAATACTTTCTAATCATTTGTAAAATTAGTTGATACCTAGTTTAATCATTAATAATCAACAAGCTCAGTCTTTTAATGCTCTGTGAGAACCAAGATTCATCTTACGGCTGGCAAGGAAGATAGGAACAAATGCGCATCATCAAGAGCATCATATAATGTAAAGTAACTTATTTAGAGTTCAATTTGACCTCTGGTTTCTCACTAAGAAACCCAGGGTCGTAACACTCCTCCCCCCTTCAGAGAAAAAAAAATGTGGCTACTAGAATAGTAGTCATATTTTTTGTAAGAGCATACAGAGAACAGAAAGGAAAATCTATGCCATAAAAGAAAATCAATCAAAAACAAAAATTTCTCTGAAAGAAAAAGCACACACAAAGGAATTCTCTGAAAGAAAAGGCACATAAAAAAACATGGGACGTAAATAAATTTGACACGGAATATTTAATGTCACAGGAGAACCTAAAAAAAAAAATAACTAAAGCATGACAGTTGGGATATGGTTTCCTGAGGCTCAAATGAATGTTACTCAGGTAACCGGGAAAGCGCGTCGGCGATGACGTTGAGCCGGCCCGGTAGGTAGGTAATGGAAAGATACTGTAGGTACAATGTCCACCTGAGGATGCGTTTATTTTTCGCCTTCATCTGGTTTAAGAACACTAGTGGGTTATGGTCCATGTACACTTCCACTATATTTCCTGTTAGGTATACTTCAAACTTTTTACATGTTAACATTAGCGCCAATGCCTCTTTTTCTACCACTGAATAATTGCCTTGCACCTTGTCAAATTTCACAGAGTAATAGTATACTGGGTGGTCCACTTGATCATCCCTAGTTTGCAACAACACTGCACCAGCACCCGAGTCAGACGCATCAACATGAATTTTAAACGGTCGGTCAAACCTTGGACTAGCGAGCACTGGGGCAGAAGCTAAGATCAATTTCAAATTTTTAAATGCCTTTGCACAGTCTGTTGACCACTTAAATTGAACAACCTTCCGCAACAAGTCTATGAGAGAAGTGGCGACACTGGAAATGTTCTGACAAAAGCATCGGTAGTACGCACACATACCAATAAACTTTTGAACGTCCTTTTTAGACCAGAGCACTGGATACTCTAGAATGGCACTGATTTTATCTTGCTGAGGTAACACTTTTCCTTGGACCACTTCATAACCGAGGCACGTCACTGTGCCTTGGCCAAAATGACACTTTTTTGCATTTAGAGTTAAGTTTGCACTTTTCAGAACTGTGAACAACTGGTGTAACCTAGCTATGTGGTCAGTCCAATTACTATCAAACAACACAATGTCATCTACATATGCCCGACAATTTGGCACATTAGCGAGCAGAGAGTTCATTAGCCTCTGGAACGTGGCAGGGGCATTATGCAAGCCGAACGGTAACACCTGATACTCAAAGACACCATCGGGTGTTACGAACGCAGTTAGTTGCTTCTCACGTTCGGTGAGCGGGATCTGATAATATCCTCTCGAGAGGTCGAATTTCGAGACATACGTAGCGTTACCAATCTTGTTGATGCAGTCTTCGAGGAGGGGCAGCGGATAGGCATCCACGATGGTCACATTGTTGAGCTGCCGATAGTCAGTGCATAATCGCCAGGAGCCATCTGGTTTAGGGACCAAAAGGCAGGGCGAGCACCAAGAGCCCATGCTCGGCCTGATGAGGCCATGCTGGAGCAGGAAGTCGACCTCTTTCCGTATGATGGCCTTCTTTTCCGGACTCATCCGGTAGGGTTGAAGGCGAATGGGGGTGTAGTCTGTCAGTTTGACATCATGGTAGACGGCATCAGTCTGGGTCGGGACCTCCCTGAACAGATTGGAGAATTCGTCAAGCAACGACTGCACCTCTTCACTTTGGGCCATCTGCAAAAGTGACAGTCCCTCCTCCACAGCTTTCCCAGAACTAGAATTATTGAGAATGAGATTAGTTGGGTCCCCAGAACAATCATCCCCTCCCTCACTGGAAAAGGAAACATTGGTTAGTGCGATGGGCCTGGAGCCCTGGAACTTCTTCAGCCGGTTCAAGTGTACGAGCACTACCTGGTTACGCTTGTCAGAGTGCCTCACTTTGTACGTGAGGTCCCCAGCCTTTTCTGTCACAATATAAGGGCCTTCATACTTGTGAGACATGTTATTCCCTAGTCGAGGTTTTAATACCAGGAAAGGGTCACCAGGTTGAAATACCCGCAACTTAGCCTTAATTAACCTCGTGTCGTTCTTTCATATTTTCTTGGGCCTTCCCAAGATACTTTAGTGCAACCGCCTTGCAGTCACGGAGTCTCTGGTGGTGTTGTGCAAAGAAAGCCGAACCTTCGGTTAACGTTACGTTCCCTAACAGATTCTCCTGTAACATTTGCAAGGGTCCACGAACTTTATGTTCAAAGATTAACTCAAAAGGAGAACAACCCAGTGAACTTTGCAACCCCTCCCTAGCAGAAAACAAAACGTAAGGCAAGTTCTCATCCCGGAAGCTGTGGTAACTCTCGTATGATGTCTTCAACATCTGCTTCAGAGTTAGATGGAACCGTTCAATTACCCCCTGACTCTGTGGATGGTATGGGCTGGAAACCTTATGAGTTATTCCATGGTCCTTACAAAATTGTTCAAAAATATCAGATTTAAAATTAGTACAATTGTCAGTTTGTACAACCCGAGGCAGTCCAGAAGTAGAAAAAAATTGCAACATACAAGCAACAATAGTCTTTGCTCGGATGTTCCTTACAGCAAAAGCCTTTGTTCTTGGACATAAAGTTCGTGGAACCTTGCAAATGTTACAGGAGTATCTGTTAGGATATGAGGATAACCTCAACACTTTCCAAAAGCAATGTGGTTTGTCTCACCTTATTATCACTCCCAATGAGTCAACATAATTAACCCCCTTGTCACTTAGTGCGGGCTAGGTATCCTAATTTCTCTTTGTTTCACTTTTTTAATTAATTATTAATTTACCATTTACTAGTCATTTTCTGGACATAATTAACCGAGTGCTTTAATATTTCTTCAGGTCTTTTTAAGTATACGGTTATGACTAAACTACTTTTAGTTAATAATCTTTAGCTTAAATTGGCCTATGTTTTATTATTTAACTTTTTTCTTTGTTTTCATTTATTACCAAGGTTGCCTAGCCTCGCCATACTCTCTTACTCCATTGTACCCCTGGCTTTGCCTGTGTCAATTATGCAAATTATTACTTACAGTGTACCTGAGAGTACCTGTAAGCCCCTTGTAAGCTACCTCATTTTTCCTTTTTTTGTTCATTTTGTTTGTGTTTTGTATAGACTTTTTTATATATTTTTTCCTCTTTTATATCATAATTCATTTTTGTAATTTGCCATTCTTGCCTTGTTTTCCTGCAACCAGCCTTTTTATGCAGGCAAGTTTAGACCCTGAACTATACCTCTTATCCACTATCTATGACAATAATCACTTTAATGATCTGAACTGCAGATATTTTACAGCACATGATGTAAACAATGTATTAACACATAATTACAATATTTCTGTAATCAACTTAAATGTTAGATCCCTAGGTAAACACTTCGATGATGTTAGTGCCCTGATTGAAACTATTGACAACAAATTCACTTTTATTATACTTACTGAAACGTGGTTGAAAGAGGATACTACTCAACTCTTTAACATGCCTAACTACTTGGCAATTCACAACTGTCGTCAAATTCAGAGAGATGGTGGTACTGCTCTTTACTACCACCATGAACTAACATGCTTAAAAGTAATTAGAACTAGAGACTGCTGTGGGGAGTATATCTTCACCAGTTTCAGAGTCAAGGGTGCCGAGTCTATCCTGTCTGTGGGTGCAGTCTATAGAATTCCTAACACTGATGTGTCTGAATTCAATTCAAACCTTAGTAATCTAATACTCGATAATAGACTGAACAAAAACCATCTAATTATCTCTGGGGACTTTAATATTGACTTCTGCGAGCCTGAGCACCCTACTGCTGTTAGCTTCCTCAACTGTATGAATTCCTGCTTCCTCATACCCTTAATCACTAGACCTACTAGAATCACTGATAGTACTGCCACGACTCTAGATCACATCTGGACCAACATAACCTCTCCGCTTACTTCAGGTATAATCACCGATAGCACTACAGACCATTACCCCACATTTCTCTTAACTAACATTAACAAACCACCTCTAGAGTCAAGGAAAATAAATTTTAGGCTGCACAATGAATCTGCTATAGACAATTTTATAACTGCTGTTGATAATGTCAACTGGGAGTCCGAGTTAGGTAACATAGGGGACATCAACCTAGCAGTGCAATCTTTTCTTCAAAAAACTCTTAGCCTTTGTAACACCCACTGTCCTATGCTTACAAAACAAGTCACTACCAAAAGGCTTAACAATCCCTGGCTTACAAAGGGAATACTTAAATCCATTAATAAAAAACATGACCTTGAGAAGAAGTATAGGTTAGGAACCGTCTCCAAAGAATTCTCAAAGAATTACTCGTTACTGCTATCTAAGATAATTAGACGAGCCAAAACTAAATACTACGAAGATAAATTTATCCAAATAAAGAGCAACATTAAAAAAACTTGGAGCACAATTTCACAAATATTGGGATCAAAGAAGATTTTAAACAACAAACCAACACTCCTGTCCAATAACGATGGTCAGCTTTCAGCCTCTGATTCTGCTATTGAGTTCAATAGGTTCTTCTCTTCCATTGGGTCATCCTTGCAAATGATATTCCATCTTCCAGTACTGATGTTAAGGACTATCTTACAGGTAACTATCCACAGTCTCTGTACCTAAAGCCTACTAATTCTACTGACGTCAATGAGATAATCCTTCCCCTTAAAACCAAGTCTAGTGCCCTTGAGGAGATACCAACATTAATTTACAAAAAAGCCTCCAGATCCTTAGCCCCTGCAATTGCATTGCTCTTCAACAAGTCACTTGAACTCCAAACCTTTCCAGATATTCTAAAAAAAAGCGAGAGTAACCCCTGTCCACAAATGTGGTGATCTCACAGATGTTAACAACTACAGACCTATTTCAATCCTGCCTAACTTATCAAAAATTTTTGAAAAACTAATCTACATGCAGCTTTACTCTTATCTAGCCAAGCACAATATACTTAGCTATTGCCAATATGGCTTCAGACCCAAAAAAAGCACTAACGATGCACTTATTAGTATGATTAACTTAATTCATGCAGCTCTTGATAAAAATGATTTCCCTGTTGGGTTATTTGTGGACCTGCGTAAGGCTTTTGACACTGTCAACCACCAAAACCTTCTTCTTAAATTACATCATTATGGAGTCAGAGGACACTCCCTGCAATACCTCAAATCTTACCTTACTGACAGGCTCCAGTATGTTTCTGTGAACAATTCAATTTCTCCCACCCTACCCATCAACATTGGTGTTCCTCAGGGCAGCATACTTGGCCCTCTCCTCTTTCTCATCTTCATTAATGACCTTCCAAATGCCTCCCAACATCTCAAACCTATTCAATTTGCTGACGACACAACCTTCATTTACTCCAGTCCTGACCCCCTTGCTCTAAATGCCACAGTAAATACTGAGCTAAATAAAGTCAATCTTTGGCTAACTGCCAACAAACTCACCCTTAACATTGACAAAACTTTCTATATTCTGTTTGGCAATAAATCCTCTAATCAAATAAATCTCAAAATAAACAATACCCAAATTTGAAACAAATTAGATGGAAAATTCCTTGGCGTTCTCATTGATCACAAGCTGAATTTCCAGGGACACATTCTAAATATATCAAAAAAAGTTTCAAAAACTGTTGGCATTCTTTCTAAGATCAGATATTATGTACCCCGCCCTGCCCTGGTTACTCTCTATTACTCCCTCATCTATCCATACCTCAACTATGGTATTTGTGCTTGGGGTTCTACTACCCATAATTATTTACGTCCTCTAATTACTCAACACAAAGCTGCTATTAGGACAATATCCAACTCTGGCCCCAGACATCACTCGGTACCCCTACTCAAATCTCTGAATATGTTAGATATTAAGTCACTGCACATTCTCTCTTGTGTATTATATATTTATAAAACGCTGAACTGTAATGCCAATCCTGACTTCAAAAGCTTCATTGAAGGTTGTAACAGAACCCATGAGCACCACACCAGAAATAAATACGGTTTTGATATTCCAAGAGTACGACTTAATCAAACTAGAAATGCTCTACAAATCAAGGGACCCAGAATGTGGAATGACCTTCCCAACCATGTTAAAGACTGTACCTCTCTCAACCAGTTTAAGATTAAAACTAAACACTACCTAATAAATTCCCTGTAACCTACCTTACCCCTCTGTTGTCAACCCATGTCTGTTATTTTTTTAAACAACGCTGTTTGTCGACCTTTTGTATTTGTGTTGCTTTTTCAGTCATGTTTCCCCTTTTTATATCAATATTTGTATTTGTTCTCAACTCATTTTATTCTTTATGCTCAATTAGTATTAATTCTAGATATTAATGTTTTTCCTGCCCGAAACGCATTGCGTAATAGTGGCTTTAGGCATTGTATGTACTAGGTCTATCTATAAATCGATCCATTAATGTAACATCCCTTGTATGTATGTACCTTACCTGAATAAACATATTTATATTTATATTTATATTTATATTTATATTTATGTTAGGGAACGTAACGTTAACCGAAGGTTTGGCTTTCTTTGCGCAACACCACCAGAGACTCAAGGACTGCAAGGCGGCTGCACTAAAGTATCTTGGGAAGGCCCAAGAAAATATGAAAGAACGACACGATGTTAATTAAGGCTAAGTTGCGGGTATTTCAACCTGGTGACCCTGTCCTGGTATTAAAACCTTGACTAGGGAACAACATGTCTCACAAGTACGAAGACCCTTATATTGTGACAGAAAAGGCTGGGGACCTAACGTACAAAGTGAGGCACTCTGACAAGCGTAACCAGGTAATGCTCGTACACTTGAACCGGCTGAAGAAGTTCTAGGGTCCCAGGCCCATCGCACTAACCAATGTTTCCTTTTCCAGTGAGGGAGGTGATGATTGTTCTGGGGACCCAACTAATCTCATTCTCAATAATTCTAGTTCTGTGAATGCTGTGGAAGAGGGACTGTCCCATTTGCAGATGGCCCAACGTGAAGAGGTGCAGTCGTTGCTTGACGAATTCTCAAGTCTGTTCGGGGAGGCCCTAACCCAGACTGATGCCATCTACCATGATGTCAAGTTGATGGACAACACCCCCATTCGCCTTCAACCCTACCGGATGAGTCCGGAAAAGAAGGCCATCGTACGGAAAGAGGTCAACTTCCTGCTCCAGCACGGCCTCATCCGGCCGAGCAAGGGCTCTTTGTGCTCGCCCTGCATTTTGGTCCTAAACCAGATGGCTCCTGGCAATTATGCACCGACTATCTGCAGCTCAACAAGGTGACCATCGTGGATGCCTATCCGCTGCCCCTCCTCGAAGGCTGCATCGGCAAGATTGGTAACGCTATGTACGTCTTGAAATTCGACCTCTCGAGAGGTTATTATCAGATCCTGCTCACCGAACGCGCCAAGCAACTAACTGCGTTCGTAACACCCGATGGTGTCTTTGAGTATCAAGTGTTACTGTTCGGCTTGCGTGATGCCCCTGCCATGTTCCAGAGGCTAATGAACTCTCTGCTCGCTAATGTGCCAAATTGCCGGGCATATGTAGATGACATTGTGTTGTTTGATAGTAATTGGACTGACCACATTGTTAGGTTATGCCAGTTGTTCACAGTTCTGAAAGGTGCAAACTTAACTCTAAATGCAAAAAAGTGTCATTTTGGCCAAGGCACAGTGACGTACCTTGGTTATGAAGTGGGCCAAGGAAAAGTGTTACCTCGGCAAAATAAAAATCAGTGCCATTCTAGAGTATCCAGTGCTCCGGTCTAAGAAGGACGTTCAAAAGTTTATCGGTATGTATGCATACTATCGACGCTTTTGTCAGAACTTTTCCAGTGTCGCCACTTCTCTCTCACAGACTTGTTGCAGAAGGCTGTTAAATTTAAGTGGTCAACAGACTGTGCAGAGGCGTTTAAAAATTTGAAATTGATCATAGCTTCCGCCCCAGTGCTCGCTAGTCCAAGGTTCGACCGACCATCTAAAATTCATGTTGACACGTCTGACTCGGGTGCTGGTGCAGTGTTGTTGCAAACTGGCGATGTCAAGTGGACCACCCAGTATACTATTACTCTGTGAAATTTGACAAGGTGCAAGGCAATTATTCAGTGGTAGAAAAAGAGGCGTTGGAGATAATGATAACATGTAAAAAGTTTGAAGTATACCTAACAGGAAATATAGTGGAAGTGTACATGGACCATAACCCACTAGTGTTCTTAAACCAGATGAAGGCGAAAAATAAACGCATCCTCAGGTGGGCATTGTACCTACAGGTGGACATTGTACCTACAGTATCTTTCCATTACCTACCTACCGGGCCGGCTCAACGTCATCGCCGACGCGCTGTCCCGGTTACCTGAGTAACATTCATTTGAGCCACAGGAAGCCATATACCAACTGTCATGCTTTAGTTATTTTTTTTTTAGGTTCTCCTGTGACATTAAATATTCCATGTCAAATTTATTTACTTTTATTTTTATTTTTATTTTTATTTTTTTATGTGCTTTTTCTTTCAGAGTTCTTTCCTTTGTGTGTGCTTTTTTTCAGAAAAATTATTTTTGTGTGCTTTTCCTTTCAGAGAATTCCATTGTGCTTTTTCTTGCAGAGAAATTTTTGTTTTTGATTGATTTTCTTTTATGGCATAGATTTTCCTTTCTGTTCTCTGTATGCTCTTACAAAAAATATGACTACTATTCTAGTAGCCACATTTTTTTTCTCTGATTGGGGGAGGAGTGTTACGACCCTGGGTTTTTTTGTGGGAAACCAGAGGTCAAATTTAACTCTAAATAAGTTACTTTACATTATATGATGCGCGTTTGTTCCTATCTTCCTTGCCAGCTGTAAGACGAATCTTGTTTCTCACAGAGCATTAGAAGACTGAGCTTGTTGTTGATTATTAATGATTAAACTAGGTATCAACTAATTTTACAAGTGATTAGAAAGTATTAGTAAAGTAGGTCTGAGTAAACTTGGATTGAGGGCTGCTATACGATTAGCTGAGTATTCAGCTAGCATCGATTCAGCTGGCGAGAGCTCAGACTGCAGGCTCGCGTTCTTCTCTGTTCAAGCTGTGTGGTGAAAACATCTTCCTGTGGGGGCTCTGCCTCGATTATCCTCTCCTTCTCCCTTTCCCTTACCTCAAGTTCCTTTAACCTACAAAGATAAGTACCTTTCTGTGTAACCGTGCTACTAGCTAGGCGTAGGAGATTGGTGTAGATATTGTGTAGTATAAGCCAGTGTTTTGGGCATCCCTAAGTGTTGTGTTGTGATAGGGTCCCACGTGGTACTCACTACCCCAAGCTGCTTCAAGCTTTAGAGTTCTTTACCAGTAGACTTTACCCTAGCTTGTCCTAATTGTAAAACCTTGTATCCTGCTTATGTGGACCAAGGCTTTTAACGTAAGATAGTGTGGTAAAGTAGTTATTGTTATTGCTGTTAATGTATATGGGGGGTTGTTAAAAGGGGTTAATAAATAAGTTAGTTTTAAAGGAGTATCCATTCTTCCTGTGTAGGGGATCAGTGACCAAACCTCTAGGCTGATGTTTTGACCTTAAGCCACTTACTTAATATTGTTGATGTTCTTATTGGGGGCCGGGCCTATCTGATCTCCCCTAATTTTGATACATCCTGATTCTAACTGGTGGCCCTTCTACATAATACTCTATACCCCCTATAACTGCAGTTAATTCATAACAGATGGCTCCGGTTCTTCGTGGGGGGGTGGTTCCCCCTGCTGAGGTTCGTGGTGAGCGGGGTGGCCTGGTGGTGGTGTTGAAAAAGGCTGTTCGCTCTGGGGGTTCTGTGACCCCTTCCTTGCTCCCAGTTTCATCGGCAGCGGTCTCGACGCCTCTTCCGTCTCCGGCTGTCTCTTCAGTGTCTCCTGCGGTTTCGGGGGAGGTGTTACAATCTCGTCGACCGTCCTCTGCTCCTGTGCGTACGGCAACGCGGCCGTCTCGGCAGCCCTCGTACGCTTCTTCGGTGTTGTCTGCTTCATCAAAGGACATGGTTTGCGCTCCCCAGCCTCGTTATGTGACTTGCGCCGGTGAGCTTAAGGAGTGGCCGTTTCCGCCTGATCTGGAGATTCCTTAGTGTGTGAAGGGCCCACAGCGGCAGGGGGATCGTCCCTCTACCGGCATGGAATATTTGATTTGGGAGGCCTATAAGCGAAAGTATCTTTTGGGCTTCGGAGACATATGTTCCTGTCTCTGAGAAATGTATTCCTCGCTCATGATTCCTTTGTGTATTGTGTGTTGTGGGTTGTTTCCATGTGTGTGCATGGTTGTGGGGTGCGAGTCGAGTGTGTGTGTGGGTGGGGCGGGTTCGTTTCCCGGTTCCTGCTTGCTCCGGTTTGTTGTTGTGGGTTTATTTGTGTGGCTTGTGTGTGTGTGTGTCCGGTTCCTGTGCGGTCTGGGGTTTGGTTCATGTTTGTGTCTTGTTATGGATGTCATATTCTTATGTTATGTTTTGTGGTTCTATGTTTTTATGGTGCTGTTTGTGCGCTTGTTTGTGTCGTGTTGAGTGCCCTTCAGGCTGTTGGCGTGACCTGGCCTGGGTTTATGCTCTTTGTCGTGTTTTGCCTTGTGCATTTCTTTTTGTTTGTTGCATACTTGTATATCCTTTCTTGTTGTTATTATTTATTATTATTGTTATTATTATTATTATTATTATCGTTTTGTGTTGGTGCCTCTCCGTGGGTGTTTGTGGTGCTGGTAGCCTTGTTCTGAATAATTATGTTCTGGTGTTTCATTTGTATTGTATTCCGCTGTGTTTAAATTAAGTGTTGTATTTTGTTTGTAATTATTATTGATTTGTGGTCGGCCCTTTCTGCCGGCGTCTTTGTGTTTAGTAATTTTGTTCCTTTATATATTGCAAGTTTGTGCTTTGCCATTTTGTTCTGTTGTTCTATGTTGTATTTGTTTGCTTTTATTGTACTTATCAGCATGCTTGCATGTAAAAATAAAAAATAAATTAAACAAAGTGGTGCCCACTGGTGACGCAAGCTTGCAATCAATATTGTCACGGCTTCACGGTGAAAAAATACTATAATCACAAAAACTTGACTGGCGCTCGCTGCTCTCAATGAGGTACCAAGTACCAAGGCGGTTAATCAAAGAATGATAACCCCTTATAAAAATCTTACGGTAACATTTGTCTCTCAGGACAATCAACAACAAAAGTTACACTAATTGAATTTAAACAATTACGTTAACACACACGTGTCTCAACGACACTTTAATGGCAGCAATAACTCGTATATCAAATAATCACATCAACTTGAAAGTCAAACATTCGATGAGTAATTCCCAATTAATTACTGAATACAACAGCCTGCTAAACAGTATTGATAAAGCCTACTGTCTGTATTCTGACAGTTCATTTCTGGTCTTACGACAAGATTACCTTAACGAGGGTAGACTACTGTACCACATAAGGTTACAAGACACTCTGAGTAAACAACAACCTCAACACATTGTGAATTCACTAAGTGGTGGGTACTAATTCTCCTCAATTAGCTACGAGTGCTTAATCCCTCTGCCCGCAGACAGATCTGATCAGTCCAACGAATTACAACAGCTTAATTACAGCGCAATTGACTCTGATCATGACAAACCGGTCAACCCCTTACGTTAATCAAGTAAGAAATTATCAAAAGAAGGCACCAAACCGGGAAGGCTATGTAGCACCATCAAATGTGCGGAATAATCAGAGGGCGCTAAATATCACCAAGGATGCCAATACGAGAACAAAAACACATAAGGCGAATGATATCAAAAGTATCCGAGTCACCAAGATTTCTATTGAGGGACAAGTGACCGCGAGGGGCTGTCGGAAAGCAAGACATACGCTCGTCCCGGAAGTCATGACATTCAAGAAGGACATGCATGACCGTAAGAGGGACAATGCAATTAGGACAATAAGGAGCAGGGCGGCGCTCCATCAATTGACCATGGGTTAAGCAAGTATGGCCAATACGCAACCTCGCCAGAGCAGTTTCCCACCGCCAGTTACGGTGGTAGGAGGATGGCCACGAGGAAACACAACATTTAAGAGTACGGAGTTTGTTACCAGTAACAGACGACCAAGAAGCCTGCCAACGGGTAAGGATGGAGGAATGGATAACCGGGTAAAAGTCGGAATATGGAATATCTTTAAGAGAGATGGGACAAGAGCGGACAGCTTCCTTGGCGGCAGCATCCGCACGCTCATTTAAAGACACACCAATATGGCTGGGAACCCAACAAAACTCAACCGACTTAAACTTACTGTGAACAAGAAACAGCCAATGCTGGATCTCGACAACTACTGGATGAACCGGATTAAAGGACCCGAGAGCCATGAGGGCACTACGAGAGTCAACAACAACCACAAAGGAAGACTGACAACGAGAAAGCAGGAGACGAAGAGCATAGAGAATAGCATAAAGCTCCGCTGTAAAGATGCTAGTCTCCGGAGGTAAGCAACACATATAAGAGCGATCAGGAAAAACAACAGAGTAGCCAACACCGTCCGCAGACTTAGACCCATCGGTGAAGACAGAAACGGAGCTGGAGTGAGAAGAAAAGTGCTCAAGGAAAAGGCGTTTTAGAACCGTAGGAGGGGTAAAAGCTTTAGTGACGCGGGTCAAGGACGTACAAAACTGCGGAAGGGGGACTCTCCACGGAGGCAAAGAAGGAACAACACGAGGAGAAACATTAGAAACACGAACGGAAAGAGAATCCTGTAAGCGAGATAACCGAACAGAAAGAGGGAGGTGGAGAAGAAGAACAGGAACCGCAGGAGGGATAAAAGTTAAAGCACGACAGAGGCGAGAGGAAGGATGTTGCAAGGACCGCGCAAGATAGCGAAGACAGTAGCGATCACGGCGGTCCTGGAGAGATAGGAAGCCAGTGTCAACATACAAGCTAAGGACGGGAGTCGAACGAAAGGCACCAGAACTGAGGCGCAGCCCAGTATGGTGCAAAGCATCAAGATGGCGAAGAGCAGAAGGAGAAGCAGAGGAGTAAGCAGGGCAACCATAATCGAGCTTAGACAGGACGAGAGAGGAATGCAAAGCAAGGAGAGTGCGCCTATCCGCTCCCCAAGAAGTATGGGACAATACTCGAAGGAGGGTAAGGGCCTTAGAGCACTCAACACGGAGGTAAGAGATATGGAGAGACCAAGACAAACGAGTGTCAAGGAATAACCCCAAAAGCTTCGCAGAATCTTTGTACTCAAGGGGATGACCATAAAGTCACAAAGAGGGACGAAGAACGACCCGTTTCCGAGTAAAAGACATGGCACAAGTCTTAGAAATAGAGAACGTGAAGCCATGATCGGTGGCCCAAGACGACACGGCATCAATCGCAAGTTGAAGTCGGCGCTGAAGGAGAGGCGAATCATCACCCTGGCAGCAAAGGGTAAGATCATCGACATAGAGAGCGGAGAAGACACCTGAAGGAAGAGAGGAAAGAAGACCATTGAGGGCAACCAGAAAGAGAGTAGTGCTCAGAACACTACCCTGGGGCACACCTTCGTATTGCTGAAAAGAGGCAGAGAGAGCGGTACCAAGGTGCACCCGAAAGGAACGACGAGAGAGGAAGCTGCGGAGAAAGAGAGGGAGATGACCACGAAGGCCAAAAGAATGAAGCTGGGATAGAATATGATATTGCCAAGTGGTGTCGTAAGCCTTTTCCAGGTCAAAAAGAACGGCAACAACGGAGGTCCTCGCAGCAAAAGCAGTACGAATATAGACTTCCAAGTTCACCAGGACATCTGTCGTGCTGCGGCACTTGCAGAAACCAAATTGAGAAGGGGAGAGGAGGTGATGGTGTTCCAGGAACCACATCAGACGAACGTTAACCATATGTTCAAAGCGTCTGCAGACACAACTTGTGAGAGCAATAGGGCGAAAGTCCTTAGGGGAAGTTCCCGGAGACCCTGGTTTGCGAACAGGGAGGACAACAGCCAGTCCCCAGGGACTGACGACGACTCCCAGATCCGATTATACAGACTCAGTAAATACTGAGACGTGCACGGAAGGAGATGGCGAAGCATCTCATTATGAATACCATCGGAGCCCGCTGCCGTAGAACCGCAGAGGGCCAGGGCAGAACGAAGTTCAGAGAGAGAGAAGGGATCGTTATAGGAAAGTCGAAGACGAGTACAGAAATCTAAAGGACGAGACTCAAGGACAGGTTTACAAAGAAGGAAAGATTGGGGAAGATGAAGACCAGAGCTAACAGGAGAAAAGTGAGAACTCAGTTCGGTAGCAACCTGCAACGGGTCTGCCACAAGAGTACCACGGAGGTGAAGGACCGGGGAAACATCGGGAATGAACTTACCCACTATCTTGCGGATACGCTTCCAGATCTGTGGCAGGGGAGTTTCGGATGTAATTGTGGAGACATAAGAAGCCCAACACTCATGTTTAACCGTACGGATGGCCCTACGGGCCACCGCACTCGCTTTCCGAAAGAAAAGAAAAGAATCGGTCGTCTGCCGATGGCGGTGCCTCTTCCAGGCTGCACGCTTACAGCGGACAGCCCGAGCACCGAGCACATTCCGCATTCCACCAGGGAACGCACTTCCATGGATCCCGAGAGGAAGAGCGAGGAATAGAGCGGAGGGCAGGATCGAAGACAGTGTCATGAAAAAGGAGGAGAGCGCGAGGGAGAGGCAGAAGGGAGAGGTCAGAGAGAGCAGCACTGAGGGTAAATAGGTTCCAGTCCGCTTTAGCAAACTGCCACTTAGGATAAGGGGGCATATTACGGAAAATTAAAAGTTATTCAATTTTCTTAAAAATTTATTTGGAAGATGGTGAAGGAAAGGGCTGCAAGTGGTCCAAGTTTCAGCATCACAACCTAAATAGAAAGGGAGAAAAAAAAAACGTATTATGCAACGAATTTTTCAACATTTTCGAAAAATTTCTAGGGACACATGTGTTAACTAAAATCATGTTTATAATAATCAGATGTCACATTAGCATGTAATAAAGGATTTCATTAGACAGTTTTATCAAAAAAGTGTTTAGTGCAATAGTACAATTATTCAAATTTCCCTTTCCAAAAATATGCAATATATGATGGTTTTCAATATTTATAAAATCAATAAATTGACTTTGGACTAAAATGTTTGATACAAATTGTAGAAGCACAAATTCTACATATAAGGTGTAATTTGCATGTAAATTGAATAAAAAATGAAAGCTGTGAAACACCTTGAAGTTGAAAATTTCTTTACCTGAGTAAAATAAGATCAAAGTTTGGCCACCTGTAGCCGAGCTTGACGTGGACCAATTTCGTTCATAATTGGCACCCTTGCAGATAGGCATCCGTTCAGCAAGGTGTGTAAGTTCCATGCAAATCCCCTTATAACAAACGGAAAAAAAATTGAAAAAAAAATCCATATATATATATATATATATATATATATATATATATATATATATATATATATATATATATATATATATATATATATGCCTGCACATATATATTACAATTACTTATTACAAAATATCCAATTATAACACTAAAACATACTAACCTATTATAATTGGTCCGAATTGTGGGTCCTCAAGGTGGCACTGCAATGGGCACTCACTGGCACCTGCATGATTGCTGTATCACCTCCCTCAGGAGCCTGTCTTGGCTTGTTGGAGGGAGGGAGGTCTAGGAAGGTGTGTGAGAAAGGTTGAGGGAGGTTGAGGAAGTGTCAGTGTCGCGCCTCACACCTCACCACCATCTGTCCCTCTTCTCCGAGCTAAAGCGGCTTTCTTTTACTGATAAAGACGGGGAGCGAGTGCCAGATTTGCTGCTCTTATCTTCTAACGCTTCATCTATATATGTCATTGTGCACTAAACGCAAGAATACGCTATTCCAAGAGCGAGAATGGAGCGCGCATCGACAAAACGTCTGCATTGAACAAGACACACGAGGTGACTGAGGGCTGGTGGCCTGCTCATCCCCACGAGGGATGAAAGAGTTGCCAAGGAGTGTATATTTACTCTTCATACATACAGAGTTATTTACGACGTTATTACGAAAAAATTGACGTTTAGAACGTACGACGGAATACCTTCGGCGCGCCACAGCTGCGGGGCACCGGATTCTGCACAATTACGCATGGAAATGTGCCATAAATACGTCAATTTATATCGTAAAAGCATTCTGATTGCACCAGAGTGTTGCCAGAACTACGTAGTATTTTCATAAATATTTCAAAATATTACGATTTTTCCCGAATTTTTTCGGTGATGAACCTCCTTAGGAAAAGAGAGGGAAGGGCGAAAAGAGAAAAAGGAAACAAGGATAGGGAAATGATCAAAGCCATGGAGGTCATCAAGAACCTGCCACGTGAAATCTAAGTAAAGAGAAGAAGAGCAGAGAGAAAGAACAAGACAGGAAAGGGTGCGAGTCCGAGAGTCCAAATGAGTGGGCTCACCAGAATTCAGAAGAGACAGGGAAGAAGAGAGGAGAAACGGCTCAAGAAGGCGACCCCGGGTATTCGTCAGAACGTCACCCCAAAGAGAATGACGACAATTGAAGTCACCCAGCAGGAGCACAGGCTCCGGCAAGGAATCCAAGAGGTGTTTCAAATCAGGAAGAGAAAGCGGGACACTCAGGGGGAGATAAATGGAACAAACTGTGTACCATTTCCCCACAAAGATTCGAGCAGCAGAACAATGGAGGGGCAAAGGAAAAAGTAAAGGAACAAAGGGAACATCAGCGCGAATCAAGAGAGCAGAAGAATTAGGATACCCAGCAACAGCTGGGGGGGGGGGGTAGAGAAAGGAATAGCCACGAAAACGACCAGGACGAGCACCAAGCATCGGCTCCTGGAGACAGACACAAAGGGGCGAAAACCGCGAAATTGGAAGTTGGAGTTCGAGGAAATTGGCGTAATAACCTCGAACGTTCCATTAAAGAACAGACATCGACGAGAAGAGAAAGGACAACAACAGAGAACAAGAAAGAAACAAAGGCGAAAGAGCAACACAGCACGTTAAAGAATATCAGGGTCGGGATCAGGGTCAGCAAAGTCAGGGTTAGGGGGCATGGGTAAACTGAGCAAAGACGGAGGGAAGGAAGCGGGAGAACAGACCAGAGGTGGGCGGGCAGGGTCCGGAGGAGGAGGAGGATGAGGAAGAGGAGACAACGGAGAGGAGCAGGCAAGGACAGCAGCAGGAAGAGGGGGAGGAGAAAGAGGGGAGCGCACCTCAGCAAGAGCAGCAACCGAAAGGAAAGCAGGGGCCAAAGAAACCTCCATAGCAGGAACAGGGAGCGCAATCACTGAAATGGGAGGGGGAAGGAGCAACAGAGCCAGGAGGAGGGGCTGAGAAAGAAATCGAAGCCTTCTTACACGCCGGGGAGGAGGAAGGAGAGGAGCCAGGCTTACGCTTCTGACTTAAAGAGACCGGTGTCCCAGCAACTACGTACCGTCCAATGGATTCCAGTGTCTCAACAGGAGAAGCTGAACGAGAGCACACACGACGGCCGTTAGGAGAGCGATGGACATCCACCTGCACCGACAGGCGGCGGGGAGAGTCAATAGATGGAGGAAAAGGATGGGAAGGAGGATCGGAGGGAGACGTAGAAGAAGACACAGGAGACACGACAGACCAGGTAGAAAGAAGGGGAACCCCAGACAGAGGACCAGGAGGGGGACCCTTCGGGACAGAACTCAAAGGAACAGAGGAGGGGGCAGTGGGCGTATCAGGGTCCAAGGCCCGGAAACGGTTCTCAGGCTGAGGAAGGTGGGAAGGACGAGGAGAGGAAGAGCGCAACACGCGAGCATAAGAGACGTTAGCATAAAGCGGGAGCCGGTGAACCTGGCGCCTCACCTCAGAAAAAGATAAACGCTCCCGGTGCTTCAAGTTGAGGACGGCTGCCTCAAGCTTGTAATGGATACAGGCACGGGAGAAGGTAGGATGGGCCTCACCGCAGTTGAGGCAGCGAGCTTGGGGAGAAGTGCACTCCGAGTGACCTTCACCCCCACACAAAGGACAGAGAGAGACAGTCCCAGAGCAGCGGAGGGCACCATGCCCAAACCTCCAGCACTTATTACAAAGCCGAGGAGAAGGAATATACTCCTGGACAGAGCACCTGGCACCAGCAAGAATGACAGAGGATGGAAGGGTCCTACCATCAAAAGTGATCTTCACAACACGAAGGGGTTGACGGCGACGACCACGAGGGGGGCGAGTAAACGAGTCAACCTGGAGGACAGAATGGCCTTGGGCATCAAGGATATGCCGAATATCATCGTGGCAATCCTGCAGATTCCGAACACCGGTTGCAACATGGGGCGGGAGGAGAATAGTGCCAACACCGGCATTCATCCGAACGTTCTTGGAGACCCGAACAGGGATCTCGCCAAGGCAAGATAAGGCAGCCAAGCAGGAAGCTGCATCCTGAGAAGGAGCAGCAACGACACGTGTACCTAGACGAGTTGGGTTGAATGTAACAGATGCATCCACGGAATCAACAAGATGCCGATGGAGGGAGAAATCGTCAGGAGGCGCAGAATCAAGAGGGAGGAGATCAAAGTATTTGGCCAACGAAGCGGGACCAAACAAGGCCTGATACGCGTCAGTACGGGAAGGAATCGAGCGAGTGCGGTCGGGGCGCGAACGGCGTTGAGAACCCCCAGAGAGAGAGGGGTCAAAAGGCGCAGTAGTCACAACGAGAGATTTAGCCGCACCAGGGGACGAAGTGGTCACCACTGGGGGCTGGAGGCTCGACCCAACCACAGAGAAGGGAGGGGAGCTGGGGGAAGAAGTCAGGATGGTCAGAGGAGGAGCAAGGTCGGGGCCCAACGCAGCGGGAGCTATAGAGCCTATAGAGCTATAGAGCCTATAGAGCTATAGAGTTGTGTCCACCAAGGACACAACTTGTCTACAGTTTACACATGGTACAACACGGTACATCACAGTACATCACAGTACATCTTTGCCACTCACGGCAAAACTTGTATATGAATTCCTTCAATAAATTCACAAATTTACCACAACACAACAGTAAAATAAGCGCTGGCCAATATAATTAAAGAATTATAAATAACCAAGGGAAACCTCCCAGTTACCACTCTCACTGCTGAAAAGGTAATCAATTACAGTAGAATTACATACACGTCACATACAGAGAAATGGAAACAATTTAAAGATCACTTTACTCCACCACAGAATTTGTCTCTTTATGTCCTCACACACGTCAACCTCACAGTTGGCTCACACCTCAACTTGACGTCAAACAGGGTAACTCACACGTCTCCAATTCCCATTCACCTCACCAGGTGGTCGACAGGGACAGAGGACAGATGGAACACTGGGTGCGAACCCAGCTTCAGAGTATTATTACCCAAAAACGGAAACAGTGTACTTACATCAGTCTCGCGGGCCCGCCATACACACACACACATACATACACGTCAACCTCAATCCCACTCTGCTGCTGCTGCTGCTGGATGATGAAGTAGGCGTCCTCACTACTTAGTACACATCGTCGATTGGAGCACGGGGTTAGCTCCACACACAGAGACAAGGTGGCGAGGACACGCCGGCTGAAGGCAGCCCAGGGGTGCGCGCACAGCAGATCACACACAGTTGGAATACGATACCACGCCCTCCTTACTGAAGCGGTACAACAGATACAATGGTACACTGTGCTACACGGCACACGAAAATGACAGAGTCCTTCACTGTTCACTGCTAATTCCTCGGAATTATGAATTTAAGGTTTCCCTCATAACACTGAAACCTTCCCTAGCTCGTCTCACTGCGATACCTTGAAGCTAAGGTACGATAGACGGCAGATGTCACTAACACATGGTAAGGAAAAATCTGTCTCATGACATGTTCACTTTTGAGCTTGAACAGTTCCCAGAGCTAGATGAGGATGCAGCCCCCTAGGGAGAAACCATTAAATATTGAGTGAGATAACCGCAGAGGAAGTAAAAATACACCTAGCATCACTGGATGTAACTAAAGCTACTGGGCCAGATCGAATATCACCATGGATATTGAAAGGAACAGCACAGGCCATCATCATACCTCTAGCACTAATTTATAATGAGTCACTTACACAGGAAGAATTGCCAAACTGCTCGAAGAAGACAAATGTTGGACCAATCTACAAGAAAGAAGATATAGAAGAGGCACTTTAACTGCAGACCAGTGTCACTAACAAGCGTCCCTTGCAAAGTACTAGAAACAATAATAAAATTAAAACTAGTTGCACACCTAGATATAATTATGTTTGTAAGTAAATAACAACACGGCTTTAGAGCAGGGGAAATCATGCATGATGAACCTCCTGGAGTTTTATGATAAGGTAACGAAAATAAGGCATGACAGAGAAGGATGGACAGATTACATATTTATGGACTGCCAAAATGCCTTTGATAGAGTTGCACACAGATGACTATTATACAAACTTTAAAGGCAGGCGAGAATTGACGGAAAGGCACTATCATGGGTTAGGAACTACCTGACAGACAGGTGTTAGAGAGTGAGAGTGAGGGGCGAGGAGACGGACTGGTGTAAAGTAACAAGCGGGGTGCCCCAAGGATTGGTGCTGGGTCCCATACTATTCCTCATTTATGTAAATTATTTGACTGCAAGAATCGAGTCTTTTATGTCATTGTTTGCAGATGATGCAAACTAATGAGGAGGGGTTGAGACAGATGAGGATTGTAAGATTACCTAGGATTACTTGAACAGGTTGCAGAGCTGGTTCGAGAAATGGCTGCTAGAGTTCAACAATAACAAGTGCAAGGTAATGGAAATGGGAACAGGAGCCAGGAGACCGAAAGGCCAATATACGATGCAGCTCAACTGCCTCCCTATAACGTCTAGAGAAAAAGACCTGGGAATGGATATAGTAGCAAACCTAACACGAGAGGCTCATGAAAATATAATAACGTCGGCTGCACACTCTACTCAGCCAATAGTTAAAACATCCTTCAGAAACTTGAATAAAGAGGTTTTTAGATCACTGTATACAGCCTATGTGAGGTCAGTCTTAGAGTATGTCGCCCCATCGTGGAGCCCCATCCTAAAAAACACATAAAGAATCTCGAAAAGGTGGAGAAGTTTGTAACGAGACACGTCCCAGAGATCCAAGGGATGAGGTATGAAGACAGACTGAAGGAATTAAACCTGACACCGTTAGGAAATTGTAGAATGTCCCATACTGGCTGACTTTCGCCCCCCTGGGCTAAGGTATGCTGAACTTTGTAATTACTATATGAGTACTGGAACACTTGATGATATATTGGACTTGTACCCAAGATTGACCATGTAATAGATTAATTATACAATGTATGTGATGTAACTATATAACCTGAGCTTGTAAAAGCACCTTAATCACCTTTAGTGATTAAGTGCTTAATTGCACACTAGTTTCTTTATCAGCTATCTCACCCTGTCAGAGTAAATGAGATAAATGTCTGTGAATGCATGTGTGTATATATGTATATGTGTGTGTATGTGTATGTATGGGTATAAAGTATATATGGAAGCTGATCAGAATTACATTTCACCTTTGTAAATGTACATTAATGACACTGTGTAGAAGACACATCGAACACTTTATGTAAGGCATACATAAATCTGTGTATCTATGTATTTACGTATATAGGTTAGCTTAGCATTTTAAAAGCACCGACTCACCTTCAGTGGTTGATTGTTCAATAAACCCTTAAAATATATGTTTAACACATCTCTAACCCTGTCTATGGAGGACAGAAGAAAATGTATATATGCTGGTTAGCATTGTTAATGTGTGGCCACGTCTGTGGTAGAAAACCATAAAAAAAAAAAAAAAAAAAAAAAACGTTAGGAAATAGCAGGGAAAGGAGGGATGTGATATAGATGTATAAATACTTAGAAGGATTTAAAAGATGGAAACAGAGGAAATGTTTACAATGAAAAAATAGAACAATGGGGGCACAGATGAAAGCTTGAGACTCAGATGTGCCATAGAGATGCTAAGTTTTTTTATTTTAGCGTAAGGGTAGTAAGTAAATGGAAAGACCTAAAGCAGCAGATTATAGAGGCTAACTCCATTCATAACTTTAAAAGCAGGTACGATATAGAAATTGGTCAGGAGACATTGCAATAAAAAACAACGACTTGAAATGCTGGGTCCAAGAACTAGAACTCGATCCTAAAGGCAAAAATAGGTGATTACTAATACGTGAGTACAGGGTATACAACAAATGGTATTTGTGGAGACCGAAAGATGTAGCTGCGAACTTGAGCCTCCCATTAATTCTTCGGCACATCACTGAAAAGAGAGAGTTGCCAAAGGCATGAAAGACAGCTAATGTAGTACCAATGTTCCAGAATTAAATAACACAGGAGCAACTTAACTACACAGTAGTTTCATTAACGACCATTTTCAGTTAGGCGCTAGAGAATATTGCAGGGAAACGTCTCTTGGAACACTTAAAAAATGAAAATTTCTCACAAATCACAAGCATGAATTCAATTAAGTCAGATACGAGTTTATAAGTGTTATGTTTAATAAGGGACATATCATAGTTTATTATAGATTGTTCAATGTCAACAAATCATTTTTCACTAGTTTTATATGAAAAGGGCTGCAAATGTTTAAAGTTTCAGTATCGTAGCTAAAATAGAAAGGGAGAATTGTTGTTGTTGTTTTTTCAACGAATTTTACACATATTTTCACTAAATCTCTACAACCACAAGTTTCAAATGATATCATTTATTTGACTCTCTTTTACCACATTAGCATATAATAAAGAATCTGTATGACTGGATTTTCCAAAATATGTTTAGTTTTACTAACACAAATAGTCAAATTCCCCCCAAAAAATTATGCAAATATACTGTTTTTACTATTTATAAAATCAATAAATAAACTTAGGAAAACACTCTTCTTGCAGATTGTAGAGACGTAAACTCTACATATAAAGTGTAAGTTTCATGTAAATTTAATAAAAAATGAAAGAGAAGAAGTTACATTTATATTATAAGAAAAGAAATAATTAAAATATGAAGCCTTAGGTGCTGCCATCTGTGGCTGAGTTTGACATTACCCAATTTCCTCCAAAACTGGCACCCTTACAGATAGGCTCACGTGCAGTCAGGTATATACGTTTCATGCATATCGTCTGATAAATAAGAAAAAAAGTTTTAAACAAAAATCTAATTTTTGGAACAAATCCACAAGGGCTGTGACGAGGATTCGAACTGGGACGATCCGAGATCATCCCACACATTGCCTTAATCGACTGAACTACGACATGGTCAAAAAGAGGTTGAAACCAGAATTTGTACTTAATATGAAAGTTGTTGTAGGGCATTCAAAATTTATTATCCTGATACATGTGAAAGATGCTGCAACTGGGCCAAGTTTCAGCATCTCAGCCTAAATAGAGAGGGAGAAAAAAAAAATTAGAAAATTTTTCAACAATATTCAAATAATTTCACAGCCCACAATTGTGAACCAAAATCATTTTTATGACACTTAGCTATGACCTTACTATGTAATAAAGAATTTGTTAAAGGATTTTTATCCCAGATGTATTTAGTGCAATAATACAGATTTTTAAAATTTCCCAAAAAAAGTATGCAACAAAATGATGTATACCAATATTTATAAAATCAATAAATCTACATAGATAAGAAACGCTATATCATTTTTTAGAGGCATAAACTCTACATATACTGTGCAAGTTTCATGTAAATTGAATTATAAATAAAGGCTGTGAAGTGAGATATAGTTGTAAAATATTTACCTCCACAAACGAAGGTCAAAGTTCACCTACCTTTGGGTGAGGTTGATGCCGACCAATATCATTCAAAATTTGCAGCCTTGTAGATAGGCATGGGTTCAATATGGTGTGCAAGTTCCATGAAGATCGCCTGATTAATAAAAGAAAAAAAATTATTAAAAAAAAAAAATTAATAAAAATTAATTAAATATTTGCCACCAGTTATATATGTACAAATATTTATGAAGTAATACCACAATATAACACTAAAAGATACTAACCTAATATAATTGGTCAGAAATATGGGTCCTGAAGGTGGCACTGCAGTGGCACTAGTAGGGCCCTGCCCCATAACCGGGGTCAGCTCCCTCAGGGGCCTTTCTTGGTTTGGTGGTGCGTCTCGTTGGTTTCTGCATCTCCTTGTCCTTCTTACTAAAGTACCAGTCCCGTATGTCCAGCATGAGGAGTAGCTGGTGCAAGAAGTGAGGCGGCAGAAGGTGGGATTGTGGGGGGGGGGGCGCGCGGGCTGCGAGAAGCTCCCTCACACTGCTGGCGGAGACGCCACCACACTCTTCACTCGTCACAGTGCGTGATCTACGCATTGCGGCCAGCTAGTACCTTCTATGGAGAGCTCGCATGCATCTAGCCTTCAGCGCTTTCCTCTTGTTCGTTTGGTACGTCATATTGCAGTACAAATAGCCCAAATAACTATTTTGGGAGCGCTGTTCTGGGAGAGCGCGTCAACGATACACCCACTCCCTCAGGGACACACAGAGTGACTGAGCCTCCTATCCCCACATCCCCCCTCACACGAGACAGTTGCCAATAAGTGAGTTTATATTAGTTTCATGCATATCACGCTATTTTCCACGCTATTACGAAATATTAGACTTCTACAACGTAAGACACAATACCGCACGGCGCACCCAGGCCGCGAGGACCGGATTGGGGAAACTTGCAGCAGGAAATATGACTCTAATTACGTTATTTTTCAAGATAACATAAAATGGTTTGCACCACAGTGTTGCCACAACGTTGTAGTATTTTTCGTAATTTTTCGTAAATATTCCGTTTTTCTTCGGATTTTCGGAAATTATGCTCCATAACTTACTTGGATCCTGCAGCCTCTCCGAGACACAAACCAGTGTTTTACACATCTCCCCCCATGCACTCGAGCTATGTTAATAGGCCGTTCTACCTCTTCGCCCTTACTTCATTACGCACAGAAATCATAATAGTGTGATGTATCAAATGAACAAATGCCCAAGGGTTGATTTCTGTGAGTAATCAAATTTTTTGTTTAACTAAGATTTTTCTTGGATGAAACTAATTATTATTTTTTATAATGTGCAATTGTGATAGCTGAGAGTCATAGACATGATTTCAGTTAACACTTGAGTTTGATGTTAATTATTGACCATTGGAAATTTTTTGACACAATTAAATAATTTTTCTCTCCCTTCCTATTTACGCTACGGTGCTGAGACTTTGACTAGATGAAGCCCTTTTCATATACAACTAGTCAAAAAATTTGATTGAAATCAAGCTAGTTTTCATTTATGGCATATTTGAAAATTGTGAAATGGTAAAACAAAGGGAAGTAGGGTTACTTGCCTGTATTTTCATTGATAATCAACAAACGTGTATCACAGTTCCATTTAGTAAGTCCTCACCCCAAAACTAAAGACCAGGATTTCATAACTAAGGGAGTGCTGGTGTGGAGGAGAGAACATATCATTGGTTGAAAACAGGGTAATGCTGGAAGAACAGAAATCAGCAGCGAACAGTTGCAAAGTATTAAAAAAAGCAAGTAGTGTACACCCACGAGATTATTTGGGGTCATTTACTTTGTGAAATATGTCATCAAGCTAACAGAAGAAAATCTTATGTATCCTTACATGCGGATATTGCATAATTGCTGAGATTTCGAAACGACAATGTTTGAGGGAGAGTACAAGGAGATCTAGTTGACCTCAGGCGGTCACTTCGGACAGATGGTCACTTTCCTTTAACATTGACAAATGCAAAACACTAAACATAGGTGAGACGAAGAGAAGGCACCAGGAATAGTATAGGCTAGAAAGCCATTTCTTGATTCTGTTAACACAATAAGGTGAAGACTGCACACATGGTACATGCACACATGGACATAAAATTTACATCCAAGTTGTGAGAAATTCTTAGGTGACCGAAAGACTATTATCTAGGCAATGCAGTGTCCCGGACTTACTAATGTTCCACAGTCACATCCATATCGATTGGAACTCCAATTTTCTCTTCAGATTGTCTGATAAAAAGTGATAATTTACTACATTTTTCCAAATTAATACTCTCTTGTAATAAAAACGAAACAAGAAAAAATATTTATTACGTGAACTGTAAAAGAAGACATCTGGATCCCATGGGGTTTGGGTTGAACTCTGGATTGCGAGGCCGCGGAGGACGCTCCCACAGCTGGGCTACGACGGCTTCTGATTACTGATCTAATCTTCTGATTAGATAAGTGAACTGTATATGAATAATATTTGTTGAATTGTTACGGTTCAATGAACTTTGAAATATGTTTTAATAAGTGAAAGTAATGTAAATAATGTAAATAATGTTTATATATGTATTGTTCAGGCATAATTAGCACATACACACACACACATTAACACAAACATTCACATGAGCATGTAAGTGCTGATTTGATGTGTAGTTCAATAGAGAGTTACGATATAAATCAGATTTTCACTAAGAATTGACGACTTAGAGAAGCTGTAAAACACATTGTATCTAGCTTTACTATAACATTCGGACCATAAGCTCTCATCCACTGCCTTACTGAAACCAACATAAGAATCATGAACTCACTCATCTACATTACTCTAATGAACATATGAGTCATAAACACTCATCCACCAAAATACTATTAACAACAAATGGTATTTGTGGAGACTGAACGATGTAGCTGCGGACTTGAGCCTCCCATTAACTCCTCGACTCATCAATAAAAAAATGGAGCTGCCAAAAGGAATGAACGACAACCATTGTAGTGCCAATGTGTCAGAATAAAAGAACACATGAGACTCTAAACTAGACATTTGCCTCATTATCGACCATTTTCAACTATGCTCAATAGAAGCTTGCAAGGAAACGTCTCTTGAATCACTTAAAAAATTAAGATTTTCTCACATCAGAACATTCACATGTTCGCTGAACCTTTAGGTCGGCCCCCGCACCATCCAATAGTCGGAACGATACGAAAAGTAATAAATACCATGCATATTACAATGACCCGAAACTACATATTTTGAAATGCACCGCCAGAAGAGTTAGAATTGCATATAGGGAAACCCGTACATCAGCAATGCTCAAGCTCTTCCAGATGCCCTAGCCAAAGCGACGGGAGCACATGACAGAGTTCAGGTAAGATAACTGGGAAACTTTTGTTAACAGTCTCAACTCTCACACTCCCCCTCAGCCAGGCATGGAATGAATGTAAAATAATTAAAGGCGATAAGATCGGCCAAGTGTCACACCCTCACTCTTTACATAAAGCAAACGAATTAGTCGATGCTTGGACAACCACCTCTAACTTCAATAATCTTCGCCCAGACAAACAATTCAAATTAAACGCTGGTTACGGAGATCAAGAATGGCTCGTTTTCTTCACGCTCCACAAGGAAGATGAATGCAATGTCCCATTTACTGAGCTTGAGTTATTTTCGGCCCTAAACAAAGGTAGTCACATTCCCCGTTGAGGATGGTATCACTTATGACATATTGCGTCTGCATCTTTTAATATCAGGGAATCCCCTTCTTGAGCTGTATAATATGAGCTATGTAACTGGGAAACATCCTATCTCTTGGACCAACAGTGTAATCATTCGAATTCCCAAGCCAAATCAGGAGAATGCTTTCCACCCAATTTCCCTTACTAGCTACTTTTGCAATACATTCGAGAGAATGGTCCTAAACCGTCTCCTCCATAAAATAAGAACCATATTATCCCCCAGATATATGGTTTCATGCATGGAAGGAGTGTGCGTCATTGTATCAACATCTTTCTTATCCTGCACACTGAAAAGACCTATACTACCTTTTTAGATCTCAGGTCTGTCTTTGATTTTGCAAACCGACATGTTATCTTGAGTGAGCTTGCGAGAATGAATAATGGTGGTCGGCTTCTTTGTTTGATCAGAAGTTACTTATCCAACAGGAAGTCATCTGTATTTTTCCAGGGGCATATGAGTGTAACAAGAGACTTCGAACTAGGCACCCCCATAGGGAGGTGTCCTCAGTCCTATATAAATTGTTGTCCCCCTAACTCCCCTTGCCACTTCGGGGGGTATAGGATGTTTATGTAGCTTCAGGGAACCAATCCCCCCAGCCACTGGACATGGCGAGAAGGCACCTTTAAGCATACCTAATTCCCTATCAAACACAAACTAAAATACACATAAATGGCAAATCTCAGAACCCACAAGTGTTAAGATGATAATAATATCACACAATAATAACATGAAAATAACATACACAGAATGGAAAATTCTTTTGTATTTTGTTTTTCTTATGTGAGACACAGCACACTAAGGGAGAGGTGCACAGTATATCATTAAAAAGATCTAAAGCTGAAGGCAAAACAACAAGCTGCCTAAGCGACAGGATTGATGACTTGACATCGGCATACATGGAAAAAACTGTTCATAGTGGAAGCTCCTAACAAGGCCCCGGAGTGGGAGGGATATCATGTATGTGCATGGGGTCCCTCCGGCCGTCGCCGTACCCACTCGTGGGCTCCGGCCAGGTCATCCACCCTCTTGTGAGACACCATTTGGAGAAGTGGTACTCCAGATGACGACTCTGCTTAGATAGTTGGCTACCAGCTATCCTGGTTGCGGTTCACCTAAGCAAAACTATATTGACACTTATGCACCCTGTGCACTGTGATCCTGGGACTAAGCTGGTCTGCCCTTTGATGTGGTCTTGGACCGTATTCTGTAGATGGAATATGTCCAGGTCAGGGCTTTCACATAGCAAATCTCAAGGTCGTATATCTTAGTAAACACGCTGTTAAACTCTGCACCGAGCAAACCCAACGTGGACATCATTAGCCATACTGAAGATATAATGATACACACCACTGAGTATGCTATCACGAAGAACTCTCTTAATTCTGTAATAAACTATATGTCAGGACCTAGGTTTAGTAATCTCAGCAGATAAAACAAAGATACACAATCGGTGCCCATCCAGGCAGGGAGGAGCTGTTCGCAAAATGCAACTGTATGATGCAACCCAGCTTGACTATGTAAACAGATTCCAGTACCTTGGCCTTGAGGTGCCACTGTATGGTCCTGTTGTATTCAGACTCTGTCGTCAGTATAAAGAGAGGCTCCGAGCTCTGAAGGCTGTTGCAGGTTATCACTCAGATTATGTGCCAATGTCAGAATTGTCAAAATGATGTACCGTGCATACATCTGATCATTATTGGATTATGCTGCACCTCTGCTTGCTTCGATGCCTGAAAGAAAACTTGAAGGGCTTGAACAACTGCAGAACGGAACCTTGTGGATAATCGTTGGGTGCCCTCGTTCCACATAGATGGCTCCCAGGTGATTTATTGGTCTACGGACCTTGTAATCACATTTCTGTAAACTGAGAGCATTGTTTGGTGATGGATCAGGATTAACACGGCTGTTCACCTTTTTGGGGGCTTTGTTGGAACATTTGTGGTAGGTGACGAAACTTTGTGTAAGAAGATTCTTGACTGCAAGTGCGCACCTTGGCCGTCTTTAGTGGATGAAGAGTGTTAGGCAGGTAAGGTTGCTGTTGTTTCTAGATTCAGGTACTAGGAACAAGAAGTTACAAGTAGCACGGGCTATGGTGAACCCATAATGGACATAACTGGCACAGGAGCGAGGCTGTAACTTGCAGGTGACGACATGACTGCTTTTATATGTCTTTATTGAGACTTGACTCCTTCCCCATTTAATGGATTAATTGTCACCTCCATACTTTGTTCATGACCTTATAGCATACCAGGAACTACACACCTATATATATATATATATATATAATATATATATATATATATATATATATATATATATATATATATATATATATATATATATATATATATGCGGAAAACCCACAAAGAAAGCAGAAAGGGGGTGAACGTTTCG
>WNGS01161974.1:63694-80333 GCA_020271785.1 Procambarus virginalis
GTCCCCCTATCATCCTGCTTCACAGGGTTCTCTTGAACGTAGTCATCAGACTATCAAGGCACTCTTAAAAAGTTTTGTAATGAGACCTCAAAGGATTGGGATAGGCAACTTGATCTCATCATGGTATTTTCAGAAAGTCTTCCCAATGAGTCACTAGGAGTATCTCCTTATGAGATGCTCTACGGACGTAAGTGCCGTACACCTCTCAAGGCTTTCAAGGATTCTCTACGTGATGCCACCTTCAGTGAGCATCAGAATGTGCCCCAGTTTCTTCAAAACCTCCGACACATTCTAGAGAGGGTCCATTCCTTTGCCAGCAACAACCTACAGAAAGCCCAAGAGAGGATGATGACCCATTACGACCAGCACTGCAAAGTAAGGAAGTTTAAACTGGGAGACTTAGTTCTTGCCTATTTCCCTATCCCAGGTTCTCCTTTACAAAACAGGTTTTCAGAACCCTACCGTGTTAAGGAGTGCCGGAACAACTTCAACTACGTTCTCGAGACCCCCGATAGGCGGCGGAAGACCCAGCTGTGCCACATCAACCTGCTCAACCCTATCATAGTGTTCCTCCCACTGTGCTAACCAACTACACCACCTTTACAGGTCCATACAGCCACAGTGAGACCTTCCCTGCTTCTCCTTCCGAAAGCACTGACACTGAGACAGCGCTTTCTAATTCGGAAATCCTTACAGACATCCATAATCACTTTCAGGACAGTAATTGTGCTCCTCTATCATATTCTAATACTACTCTCGCCTCGCCAGATATCACCAAGTCTCCCATCCTCCATATCGACGCCAGTGGTACCGGCAATGGGGGTGACCTGGTACAACAAGGCGAAGAGACTCTACGTACTAACTACCGTAAACGACACCACGAGCAACAAGGAGCTACTCATCGTCCTGAACAGGCAACACTTTGCTCCATACCTGCAAAGTACTCGGTCCACCACCATCTACATGGACCACAACCATCTTCACTTCCTACAGCCAGCCCAACTCAACCATCGACTACTTCTACAATGGGCTTGTCAGCTGCATCATTTCAGCCTGGAGATTGCTACACCCAGGAGTCTGACTACATCATATCAGACGCCCTCTCCAGCGTCACTGAGGTAGAGCCTACTCCACCTACCACTCTTCCTCCCGAGAACGTGACTTCACCGGAACCGCAGGCTTCGGGGGAGAGTTGTGACGATAATCTCTTCCCAGAGATTGAGCCTGCTCTTTCCTATTATCATCACATTCCACGCAACATTCAAGATACGTTTTACAGTAGCTTAAACGTATATCAAGACCACACGCACCTGCATACTCCTCCTGCCCCCACTCCTGCACACCTGGTTTCCGCGCCGACCCTTCAACTGCTGCAGTCTCAAACTAACGAGTTGCTGGCCTTCCTGCATTCTCATTGGCCGTTCGAGAACACACCACTCCAGCCATGCACCAACCACGTTCCACGTCAAGGCGATGTCGGGGTCGACTTGCAGTACCACCATCAGAATATCTCGTGCTCTTAAGCTGTGAACACCTAGTTGATTCACCTCGTGTGATCAAATAGTGGTTTATAGCTAGCGCAAATATTCCCAGCACCATTTTTATATTAACCATTATTGTATTTCACTTGTGTTTCATATTATCCTCCTGTTAACGTAATTCATTTTTATGTTTAGTTATTTTTCACTTGTTATCTTGCACGTTACTCAGCCAAGGAATTGTCTTTATTTCAATTTGTTTTTCTAGAGTAATTAAAATTTCATTGTTTATTATTTTGTGTTTTGTGTCTCTTCCCTTACCTTACCACAGATTATCAGACAAGCGGTCATTTCTTTTTTTCCTTTTTTTTACTTTTCTTATATGTGGCCTGGCTTTGAGATCTGCCAGTGGAAGACTGCCGAACACCATACTCCACTACTTTACCGTCACAACTTTCATAGAAAGTAATTATAAAACAAAATAAACGTGATATAATAAATAAATCCTATATCGTTGAATAGTTTATAAGGTGATTAAGAATATGAATTCAGGAGAACAAGTATCTAAGAAATTTGAAAGAATTATTAAATACAAGATGATAATGGAAATAATTTATATGTGATAAATAGATATATAAAAGTATTGATATGTAAAAATGTGCAGGAATAGATCTATAAAATGTTACTAAATATTAAAGGAGAATATGTAGATAAAAAAGTATTCAATAATTCCAATTAAAGCGTTATTTGAGTAATATAAGAAAAAAGGAAGACTCCATCTTGAAGGTCGAACTGGTGACCGCGTGAACACCGGGTCCCACCTCCCAGTCTGGCCACGACTCTTCCTGCTTAATGAAGAACTCAGCAGTCATACAGTCATTCACTTCACAATACATCTTTACAATTGACAATTGACGGGTGAGAAGGAGAAAGTCGGAAAGGAAAATTATTCTTTATGAGAAGAGGATATAAAGTAAGGTAAGGAAATGATGAAGTGAAAGCGCCAGGCCAGTATGAATATATAACACTTGGAAGGGACATTAGGATGGGCTGGGATGTGAAGACGGAGTGAAGGAACGCTGCCCAACCACTTTCACCTTCAGGGTCCTTACCTTGAGGATACCTTGAGGTGCTTCCGGGGCTTATCGTCCCCGCGGCCCGGTCATCGACCAGGCCTCCTGGTTGCTGGACTGATCAACCAGGCTGTTGGACGCGGCTGCTCGCAGCCTGACGTATGAGTCACAGCCTGGTTGATCAGGTATCCTTTGGAGGTGCTTATCCAGTTCTCTCTTGAACACTGTGAGGGGTTTGCCAGTTATGTCCCTTATGTGTAGTGGAAGCGTGTTGAACAGTCTCGGGCCTCTGATGTTGATAGAGTTCTCTCTCAGAGTACCAGTTGCACCTCTGCTTTTCAACGGGGGTATTCTGCACATCCTGCCATGTCTTCTGGTCTCATGTGATGTTATTTCTGTGTGCAGGTTTGGGACCAGCCCCTCTAATATTTTCCACGTGTAAATTATTATGTATCTCTCCCGCCTGCGCTCAAGGGAATACAGATTTAGGCTCTTTAGTCGGTCCCAATAGTTTAGATGTTTTACCGAGTGGATTCTAGCAGTAAAGGATCTCTGCACGCTCTCCAGGTCAGCAATTTCACCCGCAGTGAAAGGGGCTGTCATTGTGCAGCAGTACTCCACTCTAGAGAGCACAAGCGTTTTGAAAAGTGTCATCATCGGTATAGCATCTCTAGTGTGAAAAGTTCTTGTTATCCAACCTGTCATTTTTCTTGCAGTTGTGACGGCTACTTTATTGTGTTCTTTAAAGGTAAGGTCTTCCGACATGAGTACACCCAGATCCTTTACATTGCCTTTTCGTTCTATGTTATGATTTGCCTGAGTTATGTACGTGGTTTCAGTTTTTATATTTTCATTTTTTCCATAGCGCATGAGCTGGAACTTGTCTTCGTTAAACACCATATTATTTTCTGTAGCCCATAGAAAGACCTGATCTACATCTGACTGGAGGTTCGCCGTGTCCTCTATGTTGCCTACTCTCATGAAGATCCTAGTGTCATCTGCAAAGGATGATACAGTGCTATAGGTTGTGTTCTTGTCTATGTCCGATATAAGGATGAGAAAAAGTACTGGAGCAAGCACAGTACCCTGGGGGACTGAGCTCTTAACGGTTGACGGGTTGGATTTTATTTTGTTGACTATTACACATTGGGTTCTGTTGGTCAAGAAATTGTAGATCCATCTGCCTACTTTTCCGGTAATTCCTTTTGAGCGCATTTTATGGGCAATAACACCATGGTCACATTTATCAAAAGCTTTTGCAAAATCTGTGTAAATTACATCAGCGTTTTGTTTGTCTTCCATAGCATCTAATGCCATATCATAGTGGTCCAGCAACTGCGACAGGCAAGAGCGCCCTGTTCTGAAACCATGTTGTCCGGGGTTATGGAGATGCTGTGATTCCATGTATTTTGTGATCTTACTTCTTAGCACTCTCTCAAAAATTTTTATGATGTGCGATGTTAGTGCTATCGGTCTGTAATTTTTTGCCTCTGCCTTATTTCCTCCTTTATGAAGTGGTGCTATCTCTGCTGTTTTTAGTATATCAGGAATAACGCCAGTATCTAGGCTTTGTCTCCACAGAATGTGGAGTCGAACATAAATGTATTTTGTATACAGCAAAGATCTGAATATATTTAAACGAAGGAAACTGTATTGTTCTCTGGAATTCTTTAAGATATATAAAGGTGTTATTACACTTAGTATTTATTTAATAAATAAATAATTTTTGTGATAGCTTGTTTAAGAGCATTGATGTGCTCACCTAGATGTGCTCACCTGGGTGTGCTTACCTAGATGTGTTCACCTGGATGTGCTCACCTAGATGTGCTCACCTAGATGTGTTCACCTAGATGTGCTCACCTGGATGTGCTCACCTGGATGTGCTCACCTAGATGTGCTCACCTGGATGTGCTCACCTGGATGTGCTCACCTAGATGTGCTCACCTGGATGTGCTCACCTAGATGTGCTCACCTGGATGTGCTCACCTGGATGTGCTCACCTGGATGTGCTCACCTGGATGTGTTCACCTGGATGTGCTCACCTAGATGTGCTCACCTGGATGTGCTCACCTAGATGTGCTCACCTAGATGTGCTCACCTGGATGTACTCACCTAGATGTGCTCACCTGGATGTGCTCACCTGGATGTGCTCACCTAGATGTGCTCACCTAGATGTGCTCACCTGGATGTGCTCACCTGGATGTACTCACCTAGATGTGCTCACCTAGATGTGCTCACCTAGATGTGCTCACCTAGAAGTGCTCAACTAGATGTGCTCACCTGGATTAGCTCACCTAGATGTGTCCACCTAGATGTGTTCACCTGGATGTGCTCACCTAGATGTGCTCACCTAGCTGTGCTCACCTAGATGTGCTCACCTAGATGTGCTCACCTGGATGTGCTCACCTAGATGTGCTCACCTGGATGTGCTCACCTAGATGTGTTCACTTGGATGTGCTCACCTAGATGTGCTCACCTAGATGTGCTCACCTAGATGTGCTCACCTGGATGTACTCACCTGGATGTGCTCACCTAGATGTGCTCACCTAGATGTACTCACCTGGATGTGCTCACCTAGATGTGCTTACCTGGATGTGCTCAACTAGATGTGCTCACCTGGATGTGCTCACCTGGATGTGCTCACCTAGATGTGCTCACCTGGATGTGCTCACCTAGATGTGCTCACCTGGATGTACTCACCAAGATGTACTCACCTGGATGTGCTCACCTAGATGTGCTCACGTAGATCTGCTCACCTGGATGTGTTCACCTAAATGTGTTCACCTAAATGTGCTCACCTAAATGTGCTCACCTGGATTTGCTCACCTGGATGTGTTCACCTGGATGTGCTCACCTGGATGTGTTCACCTGGATGTGCTCACCTGGATGTGTTCACGTGGATGTGCTCACCTGGATGTGCTCATCTAGATTTACTCACCTAGATGTGCTCACCTAGATGTGCTCACCTAGATGTACTCACCCTAGTTATCAGCGTTAAGTATTACCGAGAAATAAATCCTATTTTGAGCTTTTCAATTTGTTTTTTTAGAAATGATCACATGACAGGAATTTTATCTGTATGATTAAAAGGAGTAATAACAGTGTCTTTGGCGTATATATGTTTGATTTTTATTTTACTTTTCGTTTGCTGCAAGTGCTGAAGCAGGGAAGCAACAGATTGATGGAACTTGATTTTATAGTGTGTTTATACACATAAAGTTCAAATACTTGCCTTAAACCTTTAAAAAAACGTCCCTCAAGTTATTAATTTTTCTATATTGAAGACTTCAATCAATAGAATCCTAAAGAAAAAATTAGTGTTTCCACTAACTTAAGTAAATCTATAATATTAGCTACCGTAATTATGTTATAGTATTGTAATAATTCAGGCATTAAGGTAATATTTATGGTAAAGACATGTATATTCCTTTTATGTACAGAGGAAATATATCTATATTCCTAACAGTATCTTAAGGGATTCATGATATTATTGATTATATTTTTATATTGATGCTTGAGAAGAAGGAATTTATAATGAGAACGGATCTATGAACGAAAATCTACTTTCACACAAACAACAAATATTCAGACATAACACGAATACATTCACACATCTTGTGAGCTTCGCAACAGAAACGAAATAGCGTGTTATGAGCGTTGCAATACAGGAGTGAGTTGTTATTGTTGCAACACAGAAATAATGTGTTGTGAGTGTTGCAACACATGATTAACATATTTGTTGTGAAACCTGCAACAGAAATATATTATAATGTGAGAGTTGCTTCACGTTATTTCTGTCTTGCAATGGTGCAACACTCACCACATAATATCCCTGTGTTGCAATGGTGCAACACTCACCACATAATATACCTGTGTTGCAATGGTGCAACACTCACCACGTAATATCCCTGTGTTGCAATGGTGCAACACTCACCACACAATATCCCAGTGTTGCAATGGTGCAACACTCGCCACACAGTATTCCAGTGTTGCAAAGGAGTAACACTCATCACATAATATCCCTGTGTTCCATAACTCAAAACATATTATTTCTGTGATGCCACACACGCATCACGTTATACCTGTCCGTTGCAACATTCGCAACATGTTACTTCTGTCTGCTGCAACTTTTATAACAAAGTTATTTCTCTATTACAACGTTGCAACATTACACACATTATTACCGTGTAACAGTGTTCAAAGCACTTTATTTCTGCGTTGCATTATTCACAACACTTTTGTTCTGTGGTGCAAGACTCTCAACATGCCACTCCTGAGTTGCAACACACATAACGGGTTATTTGTGTGGAGCAACTCTCACAACACGCTAATCTTGTGTTGTAATGATGTAACACAACACTCACAGCCTGTAATTTTTGCGTGCAACACTTACAACACGTTATTACTGTGTTGCATCGCAGCGTCACTCTCAACATGTTATAGCTGTGTTTCAACACTCATAAGACGTTAGCAATGTGATGCAACACTCAACTCTTATTCCCATAAAGCGTTAAACGTTGTATGCTGGCACCATATAAATTGTTCAATGTTAGTATGTAAATTAATAATTATAAGAGATTGAAATGATAGATAAAAGGTGATGGGAATAACTACGTTATAAATAGATATAATGAAAATATTAAATAAACACTTAAAACTGGAAAGAATAAATGAATTATATGCAAATGAATAGTTAATTATGATGGTTAAGTTTACAAATACAGGTAATTTGGTATCTAAAAATGTGAATGGATTATTAAATACATGACGATTAAAGAACTAATTTAAATGTGATCAATAAATATGTAAAATGTGTTGGAATAGATCTATAAAAAGTTAATATATATTAAAAGAGATTAAATAGATGAAAAATAAGATTCAATAATTCCAACTAAAGTATTATTTCTGTAATATATGACAAAAGGAATTACCTTCCAGGAGGGTCGAACTGGTGACCGCGTGAACACCGGGTCCGACCTCCCAGTCTGACCACGACTCTTCCTGCTTAATGAAGAACTCAGCAGTCATACAGTCATCCACTTCACCATACATCTTCAACTGACAATTGAGGCGTGTGAAGGAGAAAGTCGGGAAAGAAAATTAATCTTTATGAGAAGAGGATGTAAGATAAGGAAAGGAAATGATGAGGTGAAAGCGTCAGGCCATTGCATTCTTGCGATTGGACATTGCCCAATCACTTGGACCTTCGAAGATAGAACAGAAAACGTATTTTATAGACATCAAAAAGTTAAAAAAAAAAGCGAAATATTCGAAGTTATTTTCTCCAATTTATTAAGGTATATCTGGGAGATATTCAACTTAATATATATATTATCAACAAATAATTTGTTTGCATTGCTTGTTTATGGACATACAAGTAATTATGGTGATATCATAGTAATAGTTCAGGTAATTATGGTAGTATTATAGTATTCGTGAAGGCAATTATCCTATTGCTTTCAATATCTTACGGCAGTTAAAAAGTTTTTGATTACATAACTTTACTGACCCAAGAGAGGAAAGAATCGTGAGTGAAAACCTGACGTTAGTTAAAATTTTCATATTCATATCCAAAAATACACAAACTAAAAACAAATGCACACAGACATGTTGTAAGTGTTGCAACGCTCAGGAATAGCATGTTTTGGATGTTGCAACACAGGAATAAGGTGTTTTGAGTGTTGCAAATTTGACAAAAATGTGAGTCTTGCAACATTAGAATGAGAATTTATACTTGTTGGAACACAAGAAAAAGGGGTTGCAAGTATTGCAAAACAGAACTTGTTGTGAGTGTTGCCACAAAAAATACGTATGTAGGGTTGCGACACATATATAACGTTCTCTGAATGTTGCAACTTGTGATTACTGTGTTACAACGCTTCAAAACACACAATATATTATTCATGTGTTGACACACAACAATAAATTTTTGCGTTACAACACATAACACAATATTTTAATGCTGCAACACTCAAAACATATATATAAGTATTGCAACATTCACAACATATTGTTTATGTTGTAACACCCAAAACTCGCTATTGTCTTGCAGGAATCACAACGCATTAATGACTTGCAACACAACTCCAAACACATCATTGCTGTGTTGTAACACTCACATCACGGAATTACAGTGTTGCAGTTTTGCAACTCTCACCGTGCAAATTATGTGTTGCAACATTCACATTAGAACCATGATGCAACACTCCCGTTAGGACCGTGATGCAACACTCACGTTAGGACCGTGATGCAACACTCACGTTAGGACCGTGATGCAACACTCACGTTAGGACCATGATGCAACACTCACGTTAGGACCGTGTTGCAACACTCACGTTAGGACCGTGATGCAACACTCACGTTAGGACCGTGTTGCAACACTCACGTTAGGACCGTGATGCAACACTCACGTTAGGACCGTGATGCAACACTCACGTTAGGACCGTGATGCAACACTCACGTTAGGACCGTGATGCAACACTCACGTTAGGACCGTGATGTAACACTTACAACTTACATTCCTATCAAGTGTTTAACGTTGTATTCTTGTCAGATATTAATGTTTTATTGCTAATATGTAAATTTTATAAAAGTTAGTGATTTGAATAAATCATCTAAAGGTGATAGAAAATAAACTAAGAAGTGATTAAACATATGAATAAAAAATTTATGAATGTAAAACTTGACTGAGTAAACAAATTATATAAGACTGAACAGCAAATAAACTGTGATTATCGAATACATTCATGTGTTGCGATTGTTGCAACACACAGTAAAAATGTCTTGCAAGTGTTGCAACACACAATAATAATGTCTTAAAAAACACAAAACGCATGTTGTAAGTGTGTAAACACAGAATGAGGTGTTTTGATTGTTGCAACACTGGAATGAGGTGTTGCACGAGGAGTTTTACAGCACTGGAATAACGTGTTGATGTTGTTAGAACACAGGAATGTTTTGTATTTAAAAACATAAAAATTTCTGAGTGTTGCAACAAACACACACAACACATTATTCCTGCGTTTCAACACTCACAACACGATATTGTTGTGTTGAAAGACTCACTTGCTATTCCTGTGTTGCAAAGTTACAACTCTCACAAAAAGTTTTTATGTTATGCAACTCTTACAACTATTATTTTTGTGGTGCTTAACGTTGAATCGTTTCACGTTATACATATTTCATTGCTAATATATATATATATAAACGTTATTGATTGCATAGATCCATAAAAGAATATTGAAAATATAACTAAAAAGTTTTAAATATATGAATAGAACATGTTTAAACAAATAAAACGTTGCAGGCGATGAGTCACAATAACGTGGCTGAAGTAGTTTGACCAGAACACACGATAAAAGATGAAGGGACGACGTCGTTTCGGTCTGTCCTGGACCATTCTCAAGTCAAGTCGACTGGACCAAGAGAATGGTCCAGGACGAACCGAAACAAAGTCGTCCCTTCACCTTCTTGTGTGTGATCTGGTCAAAAATAAAACGTTTTTTATTAAATTAATCATATGCGATTGAATAATTAATAAAGGTGATTAAACAGATAAATATAAGTGATTAAATATCTAAAAAAAAGTTGATTGGATTAGTAAATAATGATTGAACAAATAAATATAATGTGATAAAAAGAACAAATATAAAAACATGATTGAATATTTAACATTTGATTAAATATATGACGAATAGTTTTAGATTAAAAGTTAAGTATTATCTGGGTAAAGTATGGATAAAAGGAAACTAAAATTCAAGCTGAACAGAGTTCGAACTGATGACCCCGTGAACACCGGGTCCGACCACGACACTTCATGCTTAATGAAGAACTCAGCAGTCATACATTCATCCACTTCATCATATATCATCAATTGACAATTAAGGCGTGTGAAAGAGAAAGTTTGAAAGGAAAATGAATCTCTATGAGAAGAGGATGTAAGGTAAGATTGATTGAATGATAAAGATTAAGCCATCCAAGAGGTGGCACGGGCATGAATAGCCCGTAAGTGGTACAATTTTTAATTTTTTGTTCAGTAATTCTTTTCAGTGTTCTGAAGTCGCATTTAATCATCAAGCTGTTATTGCGTGGGAGGATACTGCTTGACAGTCTTTATGAGGGTGTCCAGCTGTTGGACGCCTTTTTTGATCAGAAGAGTGGCAGTGTTGATGGCTTCAAGCTGGGTACTGCAAGAATCAGGAACTCTTAAAGCTCTTCTAAGGTCGTTGGTTGCTTCACATTCCAGGAGATAGTGAAGTAATGGCTTTTCTGTGACAGTTTGGCAGAAGATGCACTCTCTCTGTCGGGGTTCACCAATCTCCCAGTTGCATCTGTAACCCAGACGTAGTCTATATAACCTAACTGCTATTTCCCTGTGGATTCCTTTTGGGATATTTAACCTTTCTAATTTGGTTACCTGAAGATACTATATTGCAGAGGGCGAACCTTCGAACTATGATGTAGATAGGCTTTGTTGAGGTATGAGAGTTTTTTGGTGATTACATTTTCTTGGCTGGGATGAATTGTTTTATCTATCACTGGTTGACGAGTTGCCAGTTTAGCAATTTCATCAGCTTTCTCATTTAATGGGATTCCAACATGGGATGGGATCCAGTTTAAGGTTATGTTGAGTCCTTTGCCTTTAGCGACTGCTCCAAGATACAAAATGGTGGTAATTATTTCCACGTTATCTTTCCACTGTTTTTGTCCTAATATTTGAAGTGTAGCTTTTGAGTCTTTGTGTATGATTGCATTTTGAGTGTTTTCTGCAATCACATATGCGAATGCCTGTTGTATGGCAAACAGCTCAGTTTAGGTTGATGATACTAGTCCTCCCAGTCTCCAATATGCCTTTACGCTGGCCGTGCCAAGAGCAGCGCCAGCACTCTCATATTGACATTCAAGTGGGCTAACAGAGTTGTAATACATTTCACTGTCCCAACCCCTCTTCTATAGGCATACATACCATGGTGTAGTTTAGGCATTTTCCACTCCAGTCTGTTGAGTGCCATTCTGTCAGCCGTCTTGGCTGCACAGCTTTGGAGAGAGATGGACCTGGGATTAGTTGGATCTTTGGGTTTTGGGATCGTCACTATGTCTGCTCTATTCCAAGCTGTAGGTCTAGTTTGAGAAGTCCAGGCTAAATTAATTAACCTTAGGTATGCAGCGACTCCCTCTGGGCCGAGGTTTCTAATCATTTTACAGGTTATTTTGACGTCTCCGGGAATGTATTCTTGGAGTTTTTCTTAGCCCGATTGAGCTCATCCAGTGTGAAAGGGGCATTAGTGTCAGAGACTTCTGCACATGCTGTCAGGAATCTGTGCCACCTTTCTTCCTCTAATCCTGTCAGCACTGCTAATACATCTGGTGGAAGCTGATTTCTGGCTGCTGTTTCCGCAAACTTAGTTGTCAGTACATCGGCTTCCTGATGCGGATCCTTGGGGTGTGGAGCTTTATGTGTTTTATATCCTTTGGCCCGTTGGATTGCTGCCACATCTCTCCAAGAGAAGTGTGTTCATTCTGATGTGAACACCATTCCAGCCACTTTTGTTCTTTTATTAGCCTAGTCTCTCGATGTAGGCGAAAAAATATCTGTGAGGAGGCGAGGTAAGGTAAGGTAAGGTATGGTAAGGTAAGGTAAGGTATGGTAAGGTAAGGTAAGGAAAGGTATGATAAGGTAAGGTAAGGTAAGGTAAGGTAAGGAAAGGTATGATAAGGTAAGGTAAGGTAAGGTAAGGTAAGGAAAGGTATGATAAGGTAAGGTAAGGTAAGGTAAGGTAAGGTAAGGTAAGTAAGGTAAGGTAAGGTAAGGTAAGGAAAGGAAGGTATGATAAGGTAAGGTATGGTAAGGTAAGGTAAGGAAAGTATGATAGGTAAGGTAAGGTAAGGTAAGGTAAGGTAAGGAAGGTATGGTAAGGTAAGGTAGGAAAGGTATGATAAGGTAAGGTAAGGTAAGGTAAGGTAAGGAAAGGTATGATAAGGTAGGTATGGTAAGGTAAGGTAAGGAAAGGTATGATAAGGTAAGGTAAGGTAAGGTAAGGTAAGGTAAGGTAAGGAAGGTATGATAAGGTAAGGTAAGGTAAGGTAAGGTAAGGTAAGGTAGGGTAAGGTAAGGTAAGGAAAGGTATGATAAGGTAAGGTAAGGTAAGGTAAGGTAAGGAAAGGTAAGGTAAGAAAGGTATGATAAGGTAAGGTAAGGTAAGGTAAGGTAAGGAAAGGTATGATAAGGTAAGGTAAGGTAAGGTAAGGTAAGGAAAGGTATGATAAGGTAAGGTAAGGTAAAGTAAGGAAAGTAAGGTAAGGAAAGGTATGATAAGGTAAGGTAAGGTAAGGTAAGGTAAGGTAAGGTAAGGAAAGGTATGTAAGGTAAGTAAGGTAGGTAAGGAAAGGTAAGGTAAGGAAAGGTATGATAAGGTAAGGTAAGGTAAGGAAAGGTATGATAAGGTAAGGTAAGGTAAGGTAGGAAGGTATGATAAGGTAAGGTAAGGTAAGGTAAGGAAAGGTAAGGTAAGGAAAGGTATGATAAGGTAAGGTAAGGTAAGGTAATGGTAAGGAAAGGTAAGGTAAGGAAAGGTATGATAAGGTAAGGTAAGGTAAGGTAAGGTATGATAAGGTAAGGTAAGGTAAGGTAAGGTAAGGAAGGTATGATAAGGTAGGTAAGGTAAGGTAAGGAAAGGTAAGGTAAGGAAAGTATGATAAGGTAAGGTAAGGTAAGGTAAGGTAAGGAAAGGTATGATAAGTAAGGTAAGGTAAGGTAAGGAAAGGTAAGGTAAGGAAAGGTATGATAAGGTAGGTAAGGTAAGGTAAGGTAAGGAAAGGTAAGGTAAGGAAAGGTATGATAAGGTAAGGTAAGGTAAGGTAAGGTAAGGAAAGGTAAGGTAAGGAAGGTATGATAAGGTAAGGTAAGGTAAGGTAAGGTATGATTGTAACACTGTAAAGGTGTTTGGTTTATTTTTATTTAATACATACATGGAGATATATGAGTCACAGACAAGGATTTTGACAGACGCCAACTTGTCTGGCCTGGATCTCACCCCTCTAAGTGTTAATTGACACACCAAGTGACCTGAGTCAGCCAGCAATCTCACCTGGCTCTCGCTAATCTTATAATTGAGCCGGGTAGCCTTCAATCATGCCGACGTTAAGGAGTGGCTTGGTAGAGTGCCGGAGGCTATCTAACTTGTGGGCGGAGTTAGCTACCAGGTTTCCCAATATATACTCGGGGAGAGATCGATTCGAGAGCAGAGGAGAAGGACAGCAGAAGCCGAGCTAAAGACAGAAAACAGCCAGCAGCGGCCACCCGTCCACACAGGCGGTCAGCGGTGGGGCGGGACAGTCTCTGTCAACTACAGACTCCCCCCCCCTCTCTATTCCACGGAGCTCAGACACTTGGTGAGTTGAACATTAAGGTGACTTGATCGTGGTTACAAGGTTATGTGATGATCAGGGGCAGTCGAGTTGTAGGGTTCTCGAATTCTTGGATGATGACTCACTTTGAACTATTAAGCTTGACCATTTATACTTGCTTAAATTATTGATACTCAGTATGTGAAATATAATTGGAAGTTATTATTTAAACTGTGTTTAACTTTGTTCCTAGAGATTTTGGAGTTGAGATAAGAAAGTCTCTGCGGTTACTGGTTCATGAATTTGAATGAGTACATGATACAGAGGGAGCATACCTCTTGAAACATCTTTGAGGGTATATGTGATACAGACAAGTTCCATTCCTTGTCTTGTATGTAGATGATCTAGAATGGATGGTGGCAGCATTTTCCATCTTCTAATTTCTTCTTCTACTAGCATAGTATTTTCTATTTTCAATTTTCTATTTCATCTTCTACTATCTACTCTACAATCATTTTCTACTTCTACTATCTTACTTTCCTACTTCTACCTATCTACCCTTCTACCTCGTCTACTTCTCCTACTCACTTCTTACTTACACGATATTCCATTTCCTTCCCCCCCCCCCGTTACATGATAAGGTAAGGTAAGGTAAGGTAAGGAAAGGTATGATAAGGGTAAGGTAAGGTAAGGTAAGGAAAGGTAGGTAAGGAAGGTATGATAAGTAAGGTAAGGTAAGGTAAGGTAAGGAAAGGTATGATAAGGTAAGGTAAGGTAAGGTAAGGTAAGGTAAGGAAAGGTAAGGTAAGGAAAGGTATGATAAGGTAAGGTAAGGTAAGGTAAGGTAAGGAAAGGTAAGGTAAGGAAAAGGTAAGGAAAGGTAGAGGTAGGTAAGGTAAGGTAAGGTAAGGAAAGGTAAGGTAAGGTAAGGTAAGGTAAGGTAAGGAAAGGTATTAAGGTAAGGTAAGGTAGGTAAGGTAAGGAAAGGTATGATAAGGAAAGGTAAGGTAAGGAAAGGTATGATAAGGTAAGGTAAGGAAAGGTAAGGTAAGGAAAGGTATGATAAGGTAAGGTAAGGACAAGGTATGATAAGGTAAGGTAAGGAAAGGTAAGGTAAGGAAAGGTATGATAAGGTAAGGTAAGGAAGGTAAGGTAAGGAAAGGTATGATAAGGAAGGTAAGGTAAGGAAAGGTATGATAAGGTAAGGTAAGGTAAGGTAAGGTAAGGAAAGGTAGGTAAGGAAAGGATGAGGTAAGGTAAGGTAGGTAAGGAAAGTATGATAGGTAAGGTAAGGTAAGTAAGGTAAGGTAAGTGTAAGGTAAGGTAAGGAAAGGTATGATAAGGTAAGGGTAAGGTAAGGTAAGGTAAGGTAAGGTAAGGAAGGTAGGTAGGAAAAGGTATGATAAGGTAGTCGGTAAGGTAAGGAAAGGTAAGATAAGGTATAGAGTAAGGTAATAGGATAGGGGTTGGAGGTAGGGAGGTAGTAGGTAAGGACAGGTAAGGTAAAGGAAAAGGTATGATAAGGTAGTTAGGTAAGGTCATCGAAAGGTATGAGTAGGAGGTAAGGTAAGGACCAAAGCGTAAGTGAGTATGATAAGCGTAAGGTAAGGTAAGGTAAGTACCAAGGTAAGGAAGGTATACAGTGTAAGGAGAAAGGTCATTAGTATTAAATGGAGTGAGAGGTAGATAAGGTAGGTAGGTAAGGTAAGTATATTGTAAGGCAAGATAAGGTAAGGTAAGGTAAAGTATGGTAAGCATAAGGTATAGCAAGGTATGGTAGAGCAAGGAATGGTAAGGTAAGGTAAGGTAAGGTAAGGGATGGTAAGGTATGGATTGAGTATCTTGAGATGATTTCGGGGCTTAGTGTCCCCGCGGCCCGGTCCTCGACCAGGCCTCTCCCCCAGGAAGCAGCCCGTGACAGCTGACTAACTCAGGTACCTAATTTACTGCTAGGTACAGGGGGCATCAAGGTGAAAGAAACTCTGCCCATTGTTTCTCACCGGCGCCCGGGTCGAACCCGGGACCAACAGGATCACGCAAGTCCAGTGTTGCTGTCCGCATCAACCGACCAGCCGACCGGCCCCCCCCCCCCCCGATCGGTAAGGTAAGGTATGGTAAGGGTAAAGTTTGGTAAGGTAAGGTAAGGTTTGGTAAGGCAAGGTAAGGTAAGGTAAGGCAAGGTAAGGTATAGTAAGGTAAGGTAAGGTAAGGTATGGTAAGGTAAGTTTGGTAAGGTAAGGTAAGGTAGGTAAGGTAAGGTATAGTAAGGTAAGGTAAGGTAAGGTAAGGTAAGGTAAGGTAAGGTAAAGTTTGGTAGGTAAGGTAAGGTTTGGTAAGGCAAGGTAAGGTAAGGTTTGGTAAGGTAAGGTAAGGTAGTAGGTAAGGTAAGGTAAGGTATGGTAAGGTAAGGTAAGGTAAGATAAGGTATTGTAAGGTAAGGTATGGTAAGGTAAGGTAAGGTAAGGTAAGTTAAGGTATGGTAAGGTAAGGTTAAGGTAAGGTAAGGTATGGTAAGGTAAGGTAAGGTAAGGTATGGTAAGGTAAGGTAAGGTAAGGTATAGTAAGGTAAGGTAAGGTAAGGTAAGGTAATGGTAAAGTTGGTAAGGTAAGGTAAGGTTTGGTAAGGTAAAGGTAAGGTAAGGTAAGGTTTGGTAAGGTAAGGTAAGGTAAGGTAAGGTAAGGTAAGGTAAGGTAAGGTTAAGTAAGGTAAGGTAAGGGTAAGGTAAGGTAAGGTATGGTAAG
>WNGS01161974.1:80358-96418 GCA_020271785.1 Procambarus virginalis
ATTGAACATTTAAAAAGTGAATAAATAGATGAAAATTGCGATTGAATTTTTAAAACTTAACTATTATTTAACTAAATGAATAAAGGAAGAGATGATAAACGAGGGAAACGAGGACCGCGTGAACACCGGGTCCGACCTCCCAGTCTGGCCACGACGCTTCCTGCTTAATGATGAACTCAGCGGTCATACATTCAGCCACTTCATCATACATTTTGAATTGACAGTTGAGGCCTAAGAGGTAGAAGTCTGTGAGGAAAAAATGTTCTTCAAGTTATTTTTTTAATTGAAAACTTCAGTTAATAGAATCTTTATGATAGATAAGTTAAGTATTATTAAGTATTAAGTAAATTAAGTAGTATTAATTATAGTTTCTACGGAAATTATGGTAATTCTACAATAATAGTTAAGGCATTATGGTAATGTTTATATAGTATAAACATAGTTGGTATAAACATAGTTGGTGTCAATAATATGACACGTATATTCCTTTTATATACAGAGGAAGTATGAACATACCTATAAATATGTTACGGGATTCATTACATAATTGATTATATTTTGATATTGATGCTGTAAAAGAATTAAAGAATCCAGAATGAGATCCTACCTATGAACAAAAATTTACTTGTATACAAACAAAAACATATTCAGACATGAATGCATTCACACATGAGGCCTGTGGCTGAGTGGCCAGCACGCTTGATACGTAGTCATGTGGACCCAGGTTCGATTCCTGGGGCCTGAAGAAACAAATGGGCATAGTTTCTTTCACCCTGATACCCCTGTTACCTAGCAGTAAATAGGTACCTGGTAGTCAGAGAGCTGTTACGGGCTGCTTCCTGGGGGTGTGTGTGTGGAAAAAATAGTAAGTAGTTAGTAAAGGTTGATTGATTGACAGTTGAGAGTCGGGCTGAAATAGCAGAGCTCAACCCCAGCAAGCACAAACAGGTGAATAAAACTGGTGAATATATGTTGTACGCTTTGCAAAGTATCGGAATAGCGTGTTGTGAGTGTTTCAATAAAAGAATGAGTTGTTGTGAGTGTTGCAACACATAAATTAGTTGTGAGTGTTGCAACACATAAATTAGTTGTGAGTGTTGCAACACATAAATTAGTTGTGAGTGTTGCAACACATGAATGATATGATATTGTTGCAACACAGAAGTACTGTGTGTGTGTGTGTGTTGCAACACAGGACTAACATATTTGTTGTGAATGTTACAACAGAAAAACACCATACCGTGAGTGATGCACCACGTTATTTAAGTTTTGCAATGCTGCACTCACTCACAACGTATTATCCTTGTGTGGCAATGATGCAACTCTCAGAACACAATATCCCTGTGTTGCATCCCTCAAACCACATTATTTCTGTGTTGCAACTCTCGCAACACGTTATACCTGTCCGTTTCACGCAACATACACAACAATTTATTCCTGTCCACTGCACCACTGACAAGAAGTTTTTCCTGTATTACAATGTTGCAACACTCGCAACACAGTATTACTGTGCAGATGAGGAGTCACAATAACGTGGCTGAAATATGTTGACCAAACCAAAGACTAGAAAGTGAAGGGACGACGAGGTTTCGTCGTCGTCCCTTCACTTTCTAGTGATTGGTTTGATCAACACAATATTACTGTGTTGCAGTGTTCATAACACTTTTTTCAGCGTTGCATTATTCACAACACTTTTGTTCTGTGGTGCAACATTCCCAACACGCCACCCCTGAGTTGCAACACGCACAATGGTTATCTTGAGGCTATCTTGAGATGATTTCGGGGCTTAGTGTTCCCGCGGCCCGGTCCTCGACCAGGCCTACTCCCCCAGGAAGCAGCCCGTGGCAGCTGACTAACTCCCAGGACCTAATTTACTGCTAGGTAACAGGGGGCATCAAGGTGAAAGAAACTCTGCCCATTGTTTCTCACCGGCGCCCGGGATCGAACCCGGGACCACAGGATCACGCGTCCAGTGTTCTGTCCGCTCAGCCACCGGCTCCCTCAATGGGTTATTTGTGTGGTGCAACTCTCACAACATGCTAATCTTGTGTTGCAATGATGGAATACAACACTCCCAATCTATGAATTATGCATGCAACACCTGCAGAACGTCATTTCTTTGTTGCAATACTCACAAAATGGCATTTATGTGTTGTAACACTCACAACACGTTATTCTTGTGTTGCATCGCTGCATCACTCACAACATGTTATTGCTGTGTTTCAACACTCATAAGACATTAGCAATGTGATGCAACACTCAACTCGTTTTCCCACCAAGCGTTAAATGTTGTATTCTTGCACCATAAAAATTGTTCATTACTAATATGTAAATTACAAATTGTATTAGAAAAGTTATATACAAGGTGATGGGAAATAACTAAGTAAAAAATAGATAAATAGTAAATAATTAAATAAACAAAGAAAACGGGAAAGAATAAATCATTTATATTCAATAATTCTAACTATTATTTGAGTAATATCTGGAAAAAGTAAGATTCAGCGGCAATTGTCGAACTGGTGACCGCGTGAACACCGGGTTCGACCTCCCAGTCTGGCCACGACTCTTCCTGCTTAATGAAGAACTCAGTAGTCATACATTCATCCACTTCACCATACATCTTCAACTGACAATTGAGGCGTGTGAAGGAGAAAGTTGGGAAGAAAAATTAATCTTTATGAGAAGAGGATGTTGGGAAAGGTAAGGAAATGATGGGGTGAAAGCGCGAGGCCAGTATAAATATATAACACTTGGAAGGGACATTAGGATGGGCTGGGATGTGAGGACGGAGTGAAGGAACGGTGCTCAACCACTTGGACCATCGCGGATCGAGAGCCGGCCCTGCAAAAAGCGAAAGTATGGAGTAGAAAAACGGCGCCCAATCACTTGGACCTTCGGGGATCGAACAGAAAACATACTTTATACACATCATAGATCTCAATAAACTTAAACAAAGCGAACTATTCGAAGTTATTTTCTCCAATCTATTAAGGTAAATAAATATTCAACCTAGGAGATATTCTACTTAGTATTTATTTAATCAACAAATAATTTGTTTGCATTTGTTGTTTATGGGCATGCAAGTAATTATGGTAATACCATAGTAATAATTCAGGTAATTATGGTAGTATTATAGTATTCGTGAAGGTAATTACCATATTGCTGTCAATATCTTGCGGCAGTCTAAATGTTTTTGATTCCATAACTTTATTGACCGAAGTTAGAAAAGAATCGTGAATGAAAACCTCACTATAGTTAAAATTTGTCATATTCATATCCAAAAATACACAGAATTAAAATGAATGCACACAGACATGTTGTAAGTGTTGCAACGCTCAAGAATAACATGTTTTGGATGTTGCAACACAGGGATAAAGTATTTGAGTGTTGCAAATTTGAATAATGTGTTGCGAGTCTTGCAACACTGAAATGAGAAGTTATAACTGTTGAAACACGAAAAGGAGGTGTTGCAAAACAGAACTTGCTAGGAGTGTTGCAACACCAAATAATCTACCCAGGGTTACTCTACTCTTACCAGGCTACTCTACACAGTAGATAGGTTGTTTATAGGTAATATGTTTGTTTACCATATGCGTTCACTCAGTGCATTCACCTAGACATGTTCACCTAGACGTGTTCACTTATATGTGTTCACCTAGACTTATTCACTTATATGTGTTCACATAGTTTTCACTCAAATAATCATTATTTTTTTTAGTTTAGAGGTAAAACTATAACTAAATCTTAATGCAGATTTTTTTTTACATTTCACTTTTTTATACAATGACAACATGACTGAAATTCTATCTGTATGATTTGTGTTTTTAGTAATGAACGAATGAGAGTAAATAAAGACAATATCAATGTATTTGACGTATAGAACACTATAGATTTTTCTAATAGTTGGCCTCAAGTGTTGAAAGCCAGAAACACCAGATGGATGGAAAATAATTTTATTATACGTTTTAATTTTTGTTTCAAATATTTTCCCTTCGTCTATAATCAAAGAGAAACAAAACTACACAGACGTAACACGAATGCATACATGTGTTGTGAGTGTTGCAACACACAGGAATAATGTCTTGTAAGTGCTGCAAGACAAATAGCGTGATGTGAGTGGTACATAACAGAAATGAAGTGTTTTGAGGTATGCAATACAGGAATGAGATATTGCGAGGTGAGTGTTGCAGCACTGGAATAACGTGTTGTGGCTGTTGGAACACAGGAATGTTTTGTATTATAAACATAAAAAAATTATGTGTTCTAACACATACAGCACATTATTCCTGCATTTCAACACTCGCAATACATTATTTCTTCCTACCTTTCTCAAAAACTAAATTTATGTGTTGAAACACTTACATGGTGTTCCTGTGTTGCAAAGTTAAAACTCTCACAACTATTATTTTCATTAAGTATTTAACGGGGAATAAGTTCACGATATCAATATTTCATTGCTAACGTGTATATAAAAAAAATATTGATTATATGGATAGATAAAAGATTATTGGAAATATAACTTAAGAGTTCTTAAATAGATGAACACAAAGTGATTACACAAAAAACGTAATATAATAAATAAAATAAATAATTTGTGATTGAATAATGAATAAAGGTTATTAAACAGGTACGTGATTAAATATCTAGAAAAAAGTGATTTGATTAATAAATAATGATTTAACAAATAAATGTAATGTGATAAAAAGAGAAAAGAGAAAACTTGCTAGAATTTATAAATAAAACGTGATTGAATATTTAAATTTGATTAAATAGAAGAAAAATAGTTTAAGATTAAAACTGAGGTATTATCTGGGTAAAATATGGATAAAAGGTAGCTCAAATCAATATCACAGAGTTCGAACTGGTGACCGCTTGAACACCGGGTCCGACCTCCTTGCTAGAAAATGAATTTGACAACCTTGGTGGAAATGAAAGTTTACATAGAAAAACAAAAACGTACAGACATAAGAAGAATGCACACATTTTGCGAGTGTTGCAACACTCAGGAATAGCGTGTTGCATCACTCAGGAATAGCGTGTTGCGAGGGTTCCAGCACAGAAATGAGATGTTGTGAGTTTTGAAGAAACTAGTTGTGTGTTGCCAACTCGCAACGCGTTATTTCGATGTTGCAATACCTACGACTCGTATTTCGATGTTGCAATACCTACGACTCGTATTTCGATGTTGCAATACCTACGACGCGTATTTCGATGTTGCAATACCTACGACGCGTATTTCGATGTTGCAACACCTACAACGCGTATTTCGATGATGCAACACTCACATACTTAAGTGTTGAAATACTTTGAACACTCCATTACTTAATACTCGCATACTTGTCTACTTAATACTTTCTATGTGAAAGTAATTAAGCAGATATATTTACTTTCATAGAAAGTAATTATAAAACAAAATAAACGTGATATAATAAATAAATCCTATATCGTTGAATAGTTTATAAGGTGATCAAGAATATGAATTCAGGTGAATAAGTATCTAAGAATTTTGAAAGAACTATTAAATATTTGATGATAATGGAAATAATTTATATGTGATAAATAGATATATAAAAGTATTGATATGTAAAAATGTGCAGGAATAGATCTATAAAATGTTACTAAATATTAAAGGAGAATATGTAGATAAAAAAAGTATTCAATAATTCCAATAAAAGCGTTATTTGGGTAATATAAGAAAAAAGGAAGACTCCATCGGAGGTCGAACTGGTGACCGCGTGAACACCGGGTCCGACCTCCCAGTCTGGCCACGACGCTTCCAGCCTAATGAAGAACTCGTCAGTCATACAGTCATTCACTTCACAATACATCTTTACAATTTAAACGAAGGAAACTGTATTGTTCTCTGGAATTCTTTAAAATATGTAAAGGTGTTATTACACTTAGTATTTATTTAATAAAAAAATAATTTTTGTGATAGCTTGTTTAAGGGCATTGATGTGCTCACCTAGATGTGCTCACCTGGGTGTGCTTACCTAGATGTGTTCACCTGGATGTGCTCACCTAGATGTGCTCACCTAGATGTGTTCACCTGGATGTGCTCACCTGGATGTGCTCACCTAGATGTGCTCACCTGGATGTGCTCACCTGGATGTGCTCACCTAGATGTTCTCACCTGGATGTGCTCACCTAGATGTGCTCACCTGGATGTGCTCACCTGGATGTGCTCACCTGGATGTGTTCACCTGGATGTGCTCACCTAGATGTGCTCACCTGGATGTGCTCACCTAGATGTGCTCACCTAGATGTGCTCACCTAGATGTGCTCACCTGGATGTACTCACCTAGATGTGCTCACCTGGATGTACTCACCTAGATGTGCTCACCTGGATGTGCTCACCTAGATGTGCTCACCTAGATGTGCTCACCTGGATGTACTCACCTAGATGTGCTCACCTAGATGTGCTCACCTAGATGTGCTCACCTAAATGTGCTCAACTAGATGTGCTCACCTGGATTAGCTCACCTAGATGTGTCCACCTAGATGTGTTCACCTGGATGTGCTCACCTAGATGTGCTCACCTAGCTGTGCTCACCTAGATGTGTTCACCTGGATGTGCTCACCTAGATGTGCTCACCTGGATGTGCTCACCTAGATGTGCTCACCTGGATGTGCTCACCTAGATGTGTTCACCTGGATGTGCTCACCTAGATGTGCTCACCTAGATGTGCTCACCTAGATGTGCTCACCTGGATGTACTCACCTGGATGTGTTCACCTAGATGTGATCACCTAGATGTACTCACCTGGATGTGCTCACCTAGATGTGCTTACCTGGATGTGCTCACCTAGATGTGCTCACCTGGATGTGCTCACCTGGATGTGCTCACCTAGATGTGCTCACCTAGATGTGCTCACCTGGATGTGCTCACCTGGATGTACTCACCTAGATGTACTCACCTGGATGTGCTCACCTAGATGTGCTCACCTAGATCTGCTCACCTGGATGTGTTCACCTAAATGTGTTCACCTAAATGTGCTCACCTAAATGTGCTCACCTGGATTTGCTCACCTGGATGTGTTCACCTGGATGTGCTCACCTGGATGTGCTCACCTGGATGTGTTCACCTGGATGTGCTCACCTGGATGTGCTCACCTGGATGTGCTCACCTGGATGTGCTCATCTAGATTTACTCACCTAGATGTGCTCACCTAGATGTGCTCACCTAGATGTACTCACCCTAGTTATCAGCGTTAAGTATTACCGAGAAATAAATCCTATTTTGAGCTTTTCAATTTGTTTTTTTAGAAATGATCACATGACAGGAATTTTATCTGTATGATTAAAAGGAGTAATAACAGTGTCTTTGGCGTATATATGTTTGATTTTTATTTTACTTTTCGTTTGCTGCAAGTGCTGAAGCAGGGAAGCAACAGATTGATGGAACTTGATTTTATAGTGTGTTTATACACATAAAGTTCAAATACTTGCCTTAAACCTTTAAAAAAACGTCCCTCAAGTTATTAATTTTTCTATATTGAAGACTTCAATCAATAGAATCCTAAAGATAGAAAAAATTAGTGTTTCCACTAACTTAAGTAAATCTATAATATTAGCTACCGTAATTATGTTATAGTATTGTAATAATTCAGGCATTAAGGTAATATTTATGGTAAAGACATGTATATTCCTTTTATGTTCAGAGGAAATATATCTATATTCCTAACAGTATCTTAAGGGATTCATGATATTATTGATTATATTTTTATATTGATGCTTGAGAAGAAGGAATTTATAATGAGAACGGATCTATGAACGAAAATCTACTTTCACACAAACAACAAATATTCAGACATAACACGAATACATTCACACATCTTGTGAGCTTCGCAACAGAAACGAAATAGCGTGTTATGAGCGTTGCAATACAGGAGTGAGTTGTTATTGTTGCAACACAGAAATAATGTGTTGTGAGTGTTGCAACACATGACTAACATATTTGTTGTGAAACCTGCAACAGAAATATATTATAATGTGAGAGATGCTTCACGTTATTTCTGTGTTGCAATGGTGCAACACTCACCACATAATATCCCTGTGTTGCAATGGTGCAACACTCACCACATAATATCCCTGTGTTGCAATGGTGCAACACTCACCACATAATATCCCTGTGTTGCAATGGTGCAACATTCACCACACAATATCCCAGTGTTGCAATGGTGCAACACTCGCCACACAGTATTCCAGTGTTGCAAAGGAGTAACACTCATCACATAATATCCCTGTGTTCCATAACTCAAAACATATTATTTCTGTGATGCCACACACGCATCACGTTATACCTGTCCGTGCAACATTCGCAACATGTTACTTCTGTCTGCTGCAACTTTTATAACAAAGTTATTTCTCTATTACAACGTTGCAACATACACACATATACCGTGTAACAGTGGTTCAAAAGCACTTTATTTCTGCGTTGCATTATTCACAACACTTTTGTTCTGTGGTGCAAGACTCTCAACATGCCACTCCTGAGTTGCAACACACATAACGGGTTATTTGTGTGGAGCAACTCTCACAACACGCTAAATCTGGTGTTGTAATGATGTAACACAAACACTCACAGCCTGTAATTTTTGCGTGCAACACTTACAACACGTTATTACTGTGGTGCATCGCAGCGTCACTCTCAACATGTTATAGCTGTGTTTCAACACTCATAAGACGTTAGCAATGTGATGCAACACTCAACTCTTATTCCCATAAAGCGTTAAACGTTGTATGCTGGCACCATATAAATTGTTCAATGTTAGTATGTAAATAATTATAAGAGATTGAAATGATAGATAAAAGTGATGGGAATAACTACGTTATAAATAGATATAATGAAAATATTAAATAAACATTAAAACTGGAAAGAAATAAAGAATTATATGCAAATGAATAGTTAATTATGATGGTTAAGTTTACAAATACAGGTATTTGGTATCTAAAAAATGTGAATGGATTATTAAATACATGACGATTAAAGAACTAATTTAAATGTGATCAATAAATATGTAAAATGTGTTGGAATAGATCTATAAAAAGTTAATTATTAAAAGAGATTAAATAGATGAAAAATAAGATTCAATAATTCCAACTAAAGTATTATTTCTGTAATATATGACAAAAGGAATACCTCCAGGAGGGTCGAACTGGTGACCGCGTGAACACCGGGTCGACCTCCCAGTCTGACCACGACTCTTCCTGCTTAATGAAGAACTCAGTGTCATACATTCATCCACTTCATTACATCTTCAACTGACAATTGAGGCGTGTGAAGGAGAAAGTCGGAAGGAAATTAATCTTATGAGAAGAGGATGTAAGATAAGGAAAGGAAATGATGAGGTGAAAGCGTCAGGCCANGGCATGAGAAGACAAAATCAGCAAGGAAAATGAATCTCTGTGAGGAAACGCGGTAAGGTAAGGTAAGGTAATTATGAGGTGAAAGTACTAGGACAGTATGATTATATAGCACTTGGAAGGGATATTAAGATCCGCTGGGATATATAAGGACAAAGTGAAGGAATGGAAGGAGTGAAAAGCTACCACTTGGTACATCAGGGATCGAACGAGGACTCTGCAAGAAAAAAGAGGACTGTGTGGAGTAACGGTGTCCAGCACCTGGACCATTGGAGATCGAACGTGGTCTGTGCAAGAATCAGGAAGACACAGTGCAGTAACGGTGCCCAAGCACATGGACTATCGGGGATCGAGCACAAACTTAATTTATAAGCAGCACAGATTTAATAAGTTTTAGCAGTTCTTCTCACCAGTTCTTTTAGGTATATAAATTAGTTATTGAACTTTGTTTTTATCTAATAAATATTATTTTTTTGCACAGGCTGTTTATAGTCATAGATGTTCACCTAGATGAACTCACCTAGACGTGATCACATAGATGTGCTCACATTTATGTGCTTAATTAGAGGTTCTTACTCTAATAATCAGTCTTTCATCTTGTTTAAAGCTCAAGTATTACTGATACCTTTAGCTGATTTTGTAATGTTCATGTTTGTTTTATTAATGATGACATGGTATGAATCCCAGTTGAATGATTAGAGGGAAAAAAGTGATACATATGTATATTTGACGAATGGATATGATTAAGATTTTTTGTTTAGTTGGCCACAGGTGTTTAAAACCCAGAACAAAAACAAATCGATGGAATATGACTTTATAATGTGTTTCAACTTATAAGATTCAAATTCTTGAACTAAACTTTGTCAAAAGATTTTCTTGAAGTTATCTTTCTACACTGCAGACTTTGTGAGTTGATTCTTAATGACATAGAAATTACGTGTATTCACTAACTTGTGTATTATAGCAACAGTTAAGGTAATTATGGTAACTTCCTTTCAACATATTTTGTATTATTATTCTTTATCGATTCTAGAGAGAAAAGAATTTTGCATGACAAACTTACTATAAATAATAGTCTACATATAGAGGAACAAAAATATACGGACATAACACGAATGCATACACACATTCACATGATACACATAAACATATGATACACATTCATATGATACACATAAAGGTATCATCCCATACCCTCCCTATTCCTCCTCCCCCCTCACCCCGTATCCTCCATGTCCCCCCTATCTCCTTAACCCACACCCTACCCGTTCCCCCTTCCCTTAAACCCACACCCCCCACCCCAAAACCCTCTGCGACCCTGCAAACCATCTCACAGATCCTCTCACCCACGGAACAGCTTCCCACACCAGTAGAATACTCGCCAAGAAAGGGATATGTAAATGAACAGAAGAAAGTGAGCTTCAAGGCGATGTACACTAACATAGATGGGATTACAAATAAAACTAGTGAACTTGGAGAGTGGGCACTAGAAGAAAACCCAGACATAATAGCTCTCACAGAAACAAAGCTAACGAAAATCATAACAAATGCAGTGTTTCCACAGGGCTACTATGTAGTGAGGAAAGAGAGAGAAGGGAGAGGAGGAGGTGGTGTGGCTTTGCTACTAAGAGAAGGTTGGAGTTTCGAAGAGATGGTAATTCAGAACTGTGAAGGTTTCAGGGACTACATATCAGGCACCATTGCAACTGGAGGACAGAAAATTATAATAGTAGTCATATATAACCCCCCACCGAATGACAGAAGACCCAGACAGGAATATGATAGAAACAACATGGCCACCATCAATATAATAGAGAGAGCAGCTTCTGTGGCTAGCAGGAACGGATCCAGACTTCTAATCATGGGAGACTTCAACCATGGGAAGATAGATTGGGGGAACAGAGACCCACACGGAGGCCCAGACACATGGAGAGCTAAGCTGCTGGATGTGGCAACAAGAAACTTTCTAAGTCAACACGTCAAGGGACCGACAAGAATGAGAGGAGGGGATGAACCAGCCTTGCTTGATTTGATATTTACCCTAAATGAGTCGGATATAAGGGAAGTTAAGTTGGAAGCCCCCTTGGGAATGAGTGATCATAGTGTATTGAGCTTTGAGTACCTGGTTGAGCTAGGAATTATCACCCCCAAAAAAGAACTGGGAACCAAAGGGCTGGCGTACCGAAAGGGAAACTATGAGGAGATGAATAAATTCCTATGGGATATACATTGGGACACAGAACTCGGAACCAAGTCCGTACAAGACATGATGGACTATGTCACCCAAAAATGTCAGGAGGCTGTAAGCAGGTTTGTCCCAGCCCAACAGGAAAAAACAGAGAAGCAAAGGAAGAATCCGTGGTTTAATAGGGAATGTATGAAAGCAAAGGAGCTGAACAAAAGGGCATGGAGGAACTTCCGTAATAACAGAACACCAGAAAGTAGAGAGAGATACCAGAGAACCAGGAACGAGTATGTCAGTGTGAGAAGAGCAGCTGAGAAAAGGTATGAAAATGATATAGCTAACAAAGCCAAGACTGAACCAAAGCTACTACACAGTCACATCAGGAGGAAGACAACAGTGAAGGAACAGGTGATTAAACTTAGGGTGGGCGAGGACAGGTACACAGAGAATGACAAAGAGGTGTGTGAAGAACTCAACAAAAGGTTCCAGGAGGTCTTTACAATAGAACAGGGAGATATCACGGCGCTGGGAGAGGTGGCAGCAAACCAGGTGACCTTGGATAGGTTCGAAATTACAAGAGATGAGGTCAAAAAGCACCTATTGGAGCTGGATGTGAGAAAAGCTGTTGGGCCGGATGGAATCTCGCCATGGGTATTGAAAGAGTGTGCAGGAGCACTTTGCTTACCACTCTCCATAGTGTATAGTAAGTCACTGGAAACGGGGGACCTACCAGAAATATGGAAGACTGCTAATGTAGTACCAATATACAAAAAGGGTGACAGACAAGAGGCACTGAACTACAGGCCAGTGTCCTTAACTTGTATACCATGCAAGGTGATGGAGAAGATTGTGAGAAAAAACCTAGTAACACATCTGGAGAGAAGAGACTTCGTGACAACCCATCAACATGGGTTCAGGGAGGGTAAATCTTGCCTTACAGGCTTGATAGAATTCTACGATCAGGTGACAAGAATTAAGCAAGAAAGAGAAGGGTGGGCGGACTGCATTTTTTTGGACTGTCGGAAAGCCTTTGACACAGTACCCCATAAAAGGTTGATGCATAAGCTGGAGAAACAGGCAGGAGTAACAGGTAGGGCGCTCCAGTGGATAAGGGAGTACCTAAGCAATAGGAAGCAGAGAGTTACAGTGAGGGGTGAGACCTCAGACTGGCGTGAAGTCACCAGTGGAGTCCCACAGGGCTCTGTACTTGGACCTATCCTGTTTCTGATATACGTAAATGATCTCCCAGAGGGTATAGACTCATTCCTCTCAATGTTTGCTGACGACGCCAAAATTATGAGAAGGATTAAGACAGAGGAGGACAGCTTGAGACTTCAAGAAGACCTGGACAAGCTGCAGGAATGGTCGAACAAATGGCTGTTAGAGTTTAACCCAAGCAAATGTAATGTAATGAAGATAGGGGTAGGAAGCAGGAGACCAGATACAAGGTATCATTTGGGAGATGAAATACTTCAAGAGTCAGAGAGAGAGAAAGACCTGGGGGTTGATATCACGCCAGACCTGTCCCCTGAAGCTCATATCAAGAGGATAACATCAGCAGCATATGCCAGGTTGGCTAACATAAGAACGGCCTTTAGAAACTTGTGTAAGGAATCTTTCAGAACATTATATACCACATATGTCAGACCAATCCTGGAGTATGCGGCTCCAGCATGGAGTCCCTATCTAGTCAAGCATAAGACTAAACTGGAAAAGGTTCAAAGGTTTGCCACCAGACTAGTACCCGAGCTGAGAGGTATGAGCTACGAGGAGCGACTGCAGGAATTAAACCTCACTTCGTTGGAAGACAGAAGAGTTAGGGGGGACATGATCACCACATTCAAGATTCTCAGGGGAATCGACAGGGTTGATAAAGACAGGCTGTTTAACACAAGGGGCACACGCACTAGGGGACACAGGTGGAAACTGAGTGCCCAAATGAGCCACAGAGATATTAGAAAGAAATTTTTTAGTGTCAGAGTGGTTGACAAATGGAATGCATTAGGAAGCGATGTGGTGGAGGCTGACTCCATACACAGTTTCAAGTGTAGATATGATAGAGCCCAATAGGCTCAGGAAACTGTACACCTGTTGATTGACGGTTGAGAGGCGGGACCAAAGAGCCAGAGCTCAACCCCCGCAAGCACAACTAGGTGAGTACAACTAGGTGAGTACATGTTGTGAGTTTTGCAACGTATAGGAATAGCGTTTTGTGAGTATTGCAATACAGGAATGAGGTGTTGTGAGTGTTACTTTACAAGATTGATGTGTCATCTTGAGGATATTTTGAGATGATTTCGGGGCTTAGCGTCCCAGCGGCCCGGTCCTCGACCAGACTTCCTTTTTGTCCCCCCCCCCAAGGAAGCAGCCCGTAGCAGCTGTCTAACTCCCAGGTACTTATTTACTGCTAGATAACAGGTGTATCAGGGTGAAAGAAACTCTGCCTATTTATTACCGTCTCCACAGGGGATCGAACCCGGAACTCAGGACTACGAATGCGAAGCGCTGTCCACTAAGCTGTCATGCCCCTGTACTTCGTGCCCAAGCACTTGGACCATCGGGGATCGAACACTAACGTATTTTATAAGCAGCACAGATCAAATAAAATTAAGCAAACTGAAGTGTACACAGCTGTTCTCGCCAGTTATTTAAGGTCATTATGGTCAATACCTTTCAAGAAGTTACGGCATTGAACACAATTTTCATTAAATTTCTTTATTGAAACTAGAGAGAAAAGAATCCTGAATGACAACCTTGATGGAAATTAAAGTCTACATATAGAGAAACAAAAATACACAGACATAAGACGAGTGCACACATGTTGCGAGTGTTGCAACACAGGAATGAGATGTTGTGAGTTCTGAAAACCTAGATGTGAGTGTTGCAACACTTACAACACGTTATTTCTACGTTGCAACTCTCAACATTTTTATGTATTTTTTATCAAAAGATTCTTTATCTAATGCAACACATCATTACTTAGCACTCACATACTTGGGTGTTGCACTACTGTATTACTTAATACTCGCATACTTGTCTACTTAATACTTTCTATTGTAAGTAATGAAGTAGGCATAATTACTTTCATAGAAAGAAGTTAAAAAACAAAATAAACGTGATTTAATAAATAAATCCTATGTCGATAAATAGTTTATAAGGTGATTAAGAATATAAATACAGGTGAATAAGCATCTAAGAAATTTGAATGGATTAATAAAAACATGATGATCAAGAAATAATTTATAAGTGAATTATAAGCAAATAATTTACAACAGTTGTTGGAATAGATATATAAAAATAATAAACATATATATATATATATATATATATATATATATATATATATAATATATATATATATATATATATATATATATATATATATATATATATATATATATTATTAAATATGACCGAAAAAGTAAGATTAATAATTCTAACCGAATTTTCTCTATTTTCCTTATGTTTCTTTTTACTGGTGACGGTAAAAGTGAAACGCCATGCAACCTCTGAAGATACAACTAACACAACACCTATACCCCCTATTAGACTATTTTACAGGAACTTCTTCTCCACAGCTCATAAAAGGAGGAAAGGGTCCTGAAAGATATTGTTAATAGAAACGTTATCCCTACAGACAAAATCAGAAGATACAATTGACGATTTACTATAAAACCAAGAAAACTGCCAACCTACTCATGAGAAACTCTCCAGACACAAAGCAGAACGCTTTGAAAGAGACCAATGTCGTCTATGCCTTCAAATGCCCACTTGGGGACTGTAAGTCCCAAAGAACTCAATATATAGGCAAGACAACAACATTTCTTTCCAGGCGATTAACGATGCATAAGCAACAGGGCTCTATCAAGGAACATATAATCTTTTCCCACAACCAAACCATCACCAGAGAAATCTTAACAAACAACACAGAAATCATTGATAGATACAGCGACAACAGGCGGCTTGACATCTGCGAGGCACTACACATCAAGAAGTCAACACCAGCAATCAACAGCCAATTAACGCACACTATATTCTACCCACTTCAAGACTCCGCTCCCATATATATATATTGGATATGGTAGCAGTCCTTTCCTGGTAGACTATATAATATTAAATAGTGACCGAAAAGGTAAGATTAACAATTCTAACACGATATGTTCTCTATTTTCCTATGTTTCTTTTTACTGTGACGGTAAATGAAAGATCAATTCTCCAAAATTCTATTTTTATTTCTAGTCTGACCGACACTTGAGTGCGTTTCGTAAACTTATTACATTTTCAAAGCCTTTTAGGTTACCACAACACAAAACAACTACGTAACTGAACAGAGCTTAAACAGCTTTTCTTTCTTTACTACCTGCATTTGGGTGAGGTGACATGTACAATGGTTTGCCGGGATGACGTGAGAACAACACAGAACACGAAACATTGAGTATAAGCTAAAGGGACGGATAGATCTGTAACTGCAGAAGGCCTATTGGCCATATTTCTTGATGTTCTAATATT